>PVMI01081311.1:0-16569 GCA_008528875.1 Aulacorthum solani
TCCAATAATAAATGATATATAGGTGCAAACTACAAAACTATATTATTGAAATTCACTGTAATAATATTATTAACGTGGATATTGGATATTGTGTGATAAAATTATATTATTCTTTTGCACTTTTAATGGCGGAATATTTTATTTTAACAATGAAATTACTTCAATTCTGCGGAGAAGTTGAAAATGATATTTATACGCAATATTCAAGGTCTGCTATTTATGGATGTATTTTTCAAATTAAATTTAAATATTTCTACATTGTGTATAATATACAATGTTTCATATATTCTATTTTACGAATAAAACAAATAGACTGCAAATAGACTTTTCAATAACTTGACATAATAATGAAATATAATAATTTATTTTCAGAGTAAATATTATGAAATTACTAAAAATATGTCATTCTATGATTACAATAGTTTTGGATCAACCTCAATTATTTATTGTTTTTCCGAGTAAACTCCATGAACGATTATTGTTCTAGAAACGTACCTTTTTGTTATGAATTTCCATTAAAAAAATCATATTAAAAGTAAAGTAACGTATTTATAATAATATGCAGTGAAGAATTTTACTTCGGCAAAATGTAGTTGATGTATTTATGTTCAGTATAGAAAAAGGGTAAAATGTATTTCTTTTTTTATGAATTTGATGTGCATTCATTATAACTTTATTTAAATGAATACCTACACTCCTCTGTACAACATTAATTTCCATATTTGTTTAGGATGCTTGTAAAACAATTTATTTGGATTCTTCAAAATGCATTATATTATACTTGTGTAATATGTGAGAAAGTAAATTTGAATACCAGATTTTAAGTTTTAGCTAACATGTGATTTTAAACGCGTTATTATTTCAAACATTTTATATTGGTTTTTGCCTTGTGTGGCAAAAATGTCTTTCAGTTTATTTTTAATAAAAAATGTAATTTCACCAAAGGCATATGATAAAAAAAATAATTATATCATACATAGAATAACTAAAAAATTGGTGAAAGAAAATATATTTAGTATTATTTATTTTCTTAAAAAATATTTTATCAGATAGTTTTACACTAAATCTAGTAAATACTTATTTTTACAATCACTCAATCATGTTTATACTTGTATCACATTTGAAATGTTGATAATCTTTTTCATACAATCATAATATGAAAACAATATAAATTATATAAATTAATTTAAAATCATTTTATCACTTCTCCCATCGACGAGGTTTTCCCAATAACTTGTCTAGTCAAAAGAGACCTACACCAAATGTTAACCATAGACAAAATATACATAATATTATACCCTACATATTTTATCATAATAACTACATTAATAACAAAGATGTCAATTTTTTAAATTTTTTAACGATCACACGGTATTTTATTATTTTAATAATGTTTATCAATAGGTAGTCATTTTAATATAATATTTTTCTACATCAGTTTATGAAATATCGTGTTATCGTAAAAATCAGCGTGGTGTATTTAAAAGTGAAATATTTTTTTTTTTATGTTAATATTGTAATAATATACTTAATAACCAATATTAAGTAGACATTTTAGAATTTTTTTAAGTCGATCAGAGCGGCAGCTGTAGACCGACAAACAGTTTACAAATGCACTACATGATATTTTATCAATATAAAAAAAACCCATTATACATTTCAGTTTTCATCACAATTGCATTTCTATTATTAACTATAGAAAAAAAAATACGCCATATTTCCCACCATTCCTTAGACGGTTCGTTGAGAATTAATATCATATTACTTTATGTTTAGTTACCTAATTTATTATTCAAGTCTCCGATTTACTGATAAAAGAACAAAATAATAACGAAAGTTATTTTTAACGAACTGTTATAAAAGGTTCAGATGATATCCCTTCAACTGGTGTTCTATACGCCGTAGAAAATACCGACACTATTATTGAACTTTGTCTATTAAATTTTGTATTTTGACAAACATATTGACTGACATAAACAAAACATTACGTCAGTACCTTTGTATCCGGAGGATACCACATCAAAGTAAGTTACACGTTATAAGCATAATCTTACTCTATCGAAGAAGCAAGTCCTATAATACATATGTGTTATGGTTGTAAATCAATTATACCTACGCCAGACCTATACCTTAAGAATATTAAATAGGACCATAAATCGTACCAATATTTTTTAAGATTCTTGTAGCCTTTGGTTTCGTGTTGAATATAACATACCTATATTTAAATATATTTTAATATAGGTACATACATACATACTAAACAATATACCGTAAAATTGTGACATGTCAAAATATACCTCTTAAATATTAATTCAAAAATTTTAAACTCTATTATAAAAGTTGTGATCAGATGGTTAGAATCACTAATATGTATAATGACCATCGCCTTGTACCTAAAGTAATGCGTGTTCATCGTTATTATAATAATATTGTAAAGTATGTCGTGAGTTGAGTATTTTCAATTTATAACACTATTATTTAATAGTAACATTTTTTTGGAAAATTTAAAAATAATTGTTTATACCGCCTTACACGATAAAATATTATGTAAATGTACTTTTAAATGAAAATTATTTAAATACAATTATATTCCCCAGTAAATAATTTAAATTATTAAATTATTATTCAGTTCAAAAATATGCTAAATCATATTTTGTTCATTGTTTTTGTGATTATCTTAATAATTTGTCACAAAATAAATTGTCCAGGTATAATTTAGTTTTGCGATATTTTCCTAAGGATATTTAGAGTTTACTATGTATTAATTAGACATTCAACTTCTATAAAAAGTAACGGGTGATTAATACCCTTGAGGTGAATGGGGTTAATTTCTTTTTTCTTTATAATATACAAATTTGTCTTTTTTGTTTGTAGAAACTGAGGATTTCCACATATTAATATAATTTACTAATAAAATAAATTACTGGTAATTAATTGTATATGTATACGACTTTAAAAATAACATTAAAAAGGTACAATTATGATTGTTTTTGGTATAGAAATGTCACGTGAAAAAAAAAGAACATTTATTTTCCTATGAATTTAGAGTACGTACTGTGTTTTCCAATATACTTTTTTCAGTATACCTATCAGATACCTAACCTAACCTAACCTGGTAGTCACTCTACTGATGACTAAATAACTACTATATACTTTTAGTCTTTCAGAAAAAAAGCTTCAAGAAAGGTAGGTCTTAGTCAGATTAAGTTAGGTTAGTCATGTAAGCATATGCTATTAAAAATAATTTTATAGATTTTTTTTATTTAAAAAAAAACAGATTTTAATTTTAAATGGCCTAAAAGCATTATTAAGATGCTTTAAAAAATATAAAAATTACCTTAAAATTGAAAATTGACAAAAAATACTAAATAAATATTAATTATCCTGACTCAAAAATAAGTACATGAAACATATTATGAACTATAAAACGAGCATCTAACTTGTAAAATAATGCAAAGTGCATCGAAATCTCAGGTTAGAGATAACATTCCTATAAGAGTGCCCATATTGATATTGAACTCATCCAAATTATATTATAAAATAATGTAATACACCTAGGTAGGTACTATATGTACTATGTTTTATTGCTATAGATATGGTTACCGTTGTAGAATATTAACACAGTTTATCATTCAAAAACATAATATCATATTAATTGTGCACAGCTAGTAGGCATGCAGGTATATACGAGAATTAATGAGTAGTTTGTTTAACGTTTAATTTATTATTCTTGATATACATTTATAGCCATTTAATAATTTATAAGCAGCACAGCTTTTATTATGTAAATTACATTTTTGAATTTTGATATATAAACTAAAAACTTTAACTGCCGTAATAATATTTTCGATATTTAAGCAACTTTTAAGAGTTTTCTACTTAAAAGTTGTATTGAAAAATACAAAAAATGTAATTAAAATATTAATACAAAAATTTAAAAAAATTAAATAAAAAAATCGTTTGGCAATTATTAAATTCATCACAATTTTGCTAATAACCTATACTTTAATAAAATTATGTTATCCCTAAAAAGTATTATCCACGAAACTTCTTCAATTCGTATCAAAAGTTGTAACAGTCTGTATTATTTATATCGAACACTATTCTACTTCATCAATCAACTAAAGAATTCTGAATGATTTATTTTAAAAATGTTGTTAACTTCCTACATTCAGACTCATGATCTAGTCCATAGAGATGGTATTATATATGAACAATATATTTGAGTCATATATTTAATTAATATTTGTTGAATCTACACACGTTCTTATTAATGATAATATTCGCCATTAAAATGAGTACATCATGATACTTGATATGAATTTAAAAATCATAAAATCATGTGTAACATAAATGTTGCTTTAAAATTAATCGGGTATGAAATATATTAATACTTTGGCATTTAAATTATGCTATATGGACTTGATTTTTAAACAAAAATATTTGCTCTGTGCAAATAAATGTATTATATACAAATTAGATTTATGAACTGAAATAAATAACCAAATTACATAGGTAGGTATAAGTAAAGGTAACTATGTAAATTATTCGCACTTATAATTCATAATATATTGAAATTTAAAAAATAGAAGGTGATGACTGATGAATATTATAATATACATTGAGAATTAAAACTTATTTCAAATATGTGTACAAAATGTTTATCTCATAAAAATAATTTTATAATATAAAACTCTAAAAATAAGCGAAATTTTCAATTTGCGTAGGTATAATATTATACCATTCTATAGGGTGAAATAATAAAAAAAACTACAATATGAGTTAAAATATTTGTTAATATTTTGGCCCAAGTGCATACCTATAATAATTAATAACGTGTAGGTACTAGGTAAACTGAAACCAAGTACCTACCTATACATACCATTAAATTGAGTACCTGACGCATTAGTTGTGTACAGACTTACAGTACTTATAACCGTTAGGATTACATATTATCTAAGTATACCCTGCATAGCCGTGAGTACTATGGTTATTTCTTACAGCTATATAATCATAAATATTAATACCTACCGATAATTCCTTGCCAGTGTACGTAAGTGTTGTTGGTGTCTCCGCTGAAAAAAAGAATACTGTGCGTGTTGTGTTAAATCAATACATATTAAAATTACTAATTATGATAAATAATATATGTTATAAATTGCAAACATGTAATGACACTTTAATGATGATTCAATAATAATAACTGATTAGTAAAACGCGTGATAGTATTAATCGATTTTAAATCCTCGAAGACTATATTATTATAAAGACATTTTTTTTAATGCTATACAACCACTGCAGTAATGCACGAAATCGTGCATCCAATTGACACTTGATAGTACGTCACATCACATATTATCTATATCCTGTGTTTAATCAATTATACCTATATGTATATTTAGTAATATTGTAAATAGTAAAAAATAAAATATTAATCTTTTTTTTAACAACGACTGTGTTAGTGCACACAGGTACCTATTTATTATTTACATATTGTTAAAAACCACTAAAGCTACGATTGACCTGCATATTCATTTATTAGTTTTATTAGTCTGATTATTAACATTTTTTACACTCATCTCAGTCAATGGAACTATATTATCTTGAATCATTTTTATTTTGATATTCGGTAGTTTGTTATTTTTATTTTTATCCTATAAAAACGTACATAATGCATATTATAATTTTGTACTTTAAAACTTTAAAATTTGAATACCCCATTGTCTTTGTTACTTTTGTTTTAATTTGTTGAAAACTATTTCGTTTAAACGGTCTAATACAAGATACTAATTACGATTGTATAGTAACATTTTATACTCGATTATAGAATATCTCATTAGTTTAATAATTCTTGAATAAATTAAAACATCACAGAACTAAGTATATTGTATAGTAAGAGATATATACCCTACATTGAATTATTAAATATTTGTGAGAAGTACTTGACACGCTGTATTATAATCTATATTTTACAGACTGAAAGGATATAATATTATGTATATAACACAAAATGAGATATAGATAATCACTTAAAATAAATAATTGTATTAGTCATTATCAAGATTCAAGAATTGCGAGGAATTATGATTGGCGTAAAAAAATCAATATGTATAACGTCTATCAGAAAGTGATTTGAAAACATTATAAAAACCACGAAAGTGTATAAAATACAATTTTAAATTTTTGTTAAATGTTACGATATTAAAATTTATAATGGAGACTATTTTTACTTTTCATGAAATATTTTTTTTCTTGAAATCCAATACCTTAAAATGAATATTTTTTGATATAATATATGCGTGTACTTAATATGATAGATTATAAATAAACCTATTTAAAAATCATATACAATTAAATTTAGTGTTTTGATTATTATATGTTTGTTTCTTTAACTGATATTTTTATCATCATTTTAGGTTAGGTTAAGTATTGACGTATTGCATAAGTTCCCAGAAATACTCTGATTAAGCCAACATATTTTTATCGTGGTTATAGATTTATTATTATTACAAAGTCTTTTTGAAATATTAATTTATATAAAATACATCTTTTACTCGTTTTTTCTATGTCAGTTAATAAAAGGAAGCTTATAAATAAATAAGTGAAGTAGTGGCGCAGTACATTATGTATAGAGACTGATGTATACAAAATATAAATTATGTTTGGTTTATATTCTTCATTTATTTCTTGAATTATTTATTTTCAAAACATTTTTTTTTTCATTTATACAAAAATATTTGTTTATTTTTTGTGCACATAATAATAATAAGATACAGTATCATCATAGTAGATTAACAAACAGATATAATTAATAAGGTAATTTAAGTATTATTTTTAACAGTTATCTGGATTATTTAGTATAAGTGTAGTGGTATGATTATAAGAACTCCGATAAAACAAAAATCCTGCATGGACTTACAAAAATAAAAATATATTTAGGCTTCAATGCTTTCAACTTTTAAGTTTTAATGTTTAAATCGTAGTTGTCACCTAATCCAAATTAGATAAATTGAATATTATTTTAAGCAAGTGTATGTGCCTTACTAAAAATGTACACGTATAACAATTATCTGAGATACAAGCCATTATCATTGTTGTATAGAAATCAAATAAATCAACAATGATAATATACAAGGTTATTCATCAAGCATACTCACGTAGTTTTTTCATCAATAATGCAGTTATTCAAAATCTGATTTTTGGAATTTTGAAAATAGGTATTTTTAGTGTTCAATATTTATTTACCAATATATAATATAATATATCTGTTCAACATTAATAATTTGTAAAAATGTTGCAAGTGTGCAAGTGTGATAAATACTAGATCTTATATAACATATATTTTATATTTTTGTAAAATCATTTTTAAGGACTATTATCCTTATAGTATAAAAATTGTGTTGCATGAGAAACAAGTTTAAATTTTAAATTAAGTTCATCAAAATTTTCAAAAATATTATCTACTAAATAATTTACAGAAAAACGGGCGGTAGAGATCTCCGTAAAAATACAGAAATTTATATTATCACAAGACACATTCCTTAAATCATACAAAAAATTCAAGAATTTGTAAAAATAATCTTTGAATATATTTAAAAATTTTAAAAATCAAAATTTGAACGAATTCGTTATTAAAAGAAAAAAATTGTGTGAGCTTGCTTGAAGAATCACTCAGTATAATGTATGATATTGATACTATATTGATAAGACAATTGAATACATTATAACAGCATTTCTCAACTTGTGGACGCGTATTACCCGGAAAGCTCATAGGTGGTACGTGAAGAATATCTTCTTAATAAAAAAAAAATATGAAATGAATCATTATTACTATTAAATATTATTAATTGGTTAATTTGATATTAATTCATAATAATTGTATAAAAAATAATAATTTTACATATTTCATTTTTTTGTGCATTAAATGTTTACATTGTTATTACTCATAAATCATAGTTTAGTAGTTCCTAATAAAATACAATTCCATAGGTACTTGTAAAATAATGTCTACATTTTCAATAGAAAAAAAGAGTTTATTTGGTCAAGTGATTTAGTGATATATGACATTTTTCAAACTGTGTAGGTGGTACGCGGAAATAAAAAAGGTTAAGAACCTTTGCACTATAATACTTCATAAATAATAATATTATGGTAGTAATAAAAATGACTTTATTTTAGATCCGTTCGTAAGTATGATAATATTAATATAAACTAAATTTAATAAATATCTGAAAATGATCAATGTTTGTGCTTATCAAATAAACATATAAAATATCAAAGTCATCATTGTGAATAAGGCAAATTAAAATACAATGAAATGAATTCGTATACGTCAACAATCTAATATAAACATATTTTTATAATGATATTTATTAGATATTCAAGTATACTTATATATTGTATTAGCCGTACTCTGGTGCTCACGTGTTATTTATTTTCTTTTATCATGTTATAATATATTTGATAGAGTTCTAACTACTCTAACTCTTCGTCATCATTTACACATTTTGTATAAATAATCGGAATGTTTATGATGATAAATGAATAAACATTTTAACATGACATTAATACATTATAATACTCTTACAATTTAAAATATACAGTTTATTAAAAAAAATATATTACTTCAATACTAGGTACCTACACATACACAATAAAAAAAATTAAAACTTTAAAATCACTGAAGGCAATTAATAGAAAGCATACAAGTTCCTAGTATAAGGTATAGTAAAGTATACAATGGGTATTATTTGTGGTTAGGCACTTCGTGCAAAACTATTATTTTCATAACGTTTAGGTATATATTATGTAGCGACACGGGTCTAATTCAAAAAAAGTGGTCGATTAGCAGACGAGTTGAAGGTGAATAATACATCGGGCAGTATGATGTCGGAATTGAATATCTTTTATAATAAGGATACATTTAATTTCGGACCGATGATGGCGCAGCGGATGTAAATATATTTGCGTCAAGTGCGATGATAATAATATTGTCTTTCTCTTTTGAGTTCTGACTATACACACACATCGATCATAATGGAAATCATAACTTATAATCACTTCGAGATTAATTATGATTTGCAAACGAGCAAATAAATGACGAGTATAGACTATAAAGGTACGTGACAAATTGTCGGACAACACAGTAATTAATAGCAGTAGATTATTAAAAAAAACACACACACACAACACAAATGCAAATAAAAATGTATAATACCTAACTGGTTATTATTATTATAGTATGCCGTTAGCGTTATATTTTGTTCACTATATACACAATAAATATAAATCTGTAAGATTCGGCCGATACATCACAGCGGCAATTTAATGTGTATTAGACAAAATATAATAAATAATATAGGTAGATTTGGTATATGGAAACAAAACTATACTCATAAAAAATCGTAAATTGTGTCTACTGTGTGTGTTCGCAGTGTGTACATTGTTCTGACCCATTTGTGCAAACATTCGCGCCGATTTACAGTACAGTATAATATATTATTACAACTCTAGTTGCCACAGGGCTATAGTACGAATAATTCAGTTATCTACGACCGCCCCGGAAGCATGATATAAAATATTATAAACTATGAACTGTTTAAACTGTATTATAAAGAATAGTAATTATTAATATTATATTTTGTACTTTTGTACTTTTATAAATTTATATTTATATGACATTAAGATTTCGACGTCAATAATATTGTTAGCTATCCATCTCAAGAAACCAGGTTCAATATTATGTGACGGAAAAAAAATTATAAAAAATAAACAAAAACATCTATAATTATTGTTTTCAAAAAAAAATTGGTAGTTGGTACTGAACATTTTCGATTCTCGTAGAAATTTTTAACTGAAATATAGATTTAATAGAATACGGGCACCATTTATAAACATCCATTACAATAAATGCGTACAGTATTGTACAGAGTGATTCATCAATCATCATGCATGTGTTCATAACCATTTGTCAAATTATGACTTTTGGAATTTTTAAGTATACTTCGAGACATATTTTCAAATACTTTGATTTTTTATTCCATTTAAGGAGTGTCCTGTAGACACTACCTGTTGTGATATTAACTTATTTTTAAAAAAAAATGAGAATCACCCCTTTTCTTGTAAATTGATAGTAAAATGTTATTTTAAAAATTATAATGTATCTAATTCGAGTTTTTAATTAGTAGATTTTTTGTTATTTAAGTTTGTGTAACAATAAGGATGTACACAAATTGGTTCATAGGTTGGAAAGGTATGGAGGATATGATGATTTTATAATCATTATTGAAACATTTGAAACTAATATTAATCTATTAAAATTTTATAATTTGTAAAATTTGTTTGAGTATAATAAATATTGTCATACTGAATACAATTTTTTTACATTAATTTGTACACAGATAGTATTTAAATTTTAATAACAGACCTATTAAATTAGTAAGGGTATTGGGTTTCTTCCTCAACACTATATTCATGTAACTTTATTCTTTTTTTTTAATCAAATTTGCTTATTGTAATTATTGTGTACAGATTTTAAATTGTCTTTTAAAATTATAAAAAAAAAAAAATTATAACTCAGTAACTACACATATTTTGATTTAAGTACATTTAAATTTTCAAAAAGTCATCCAATTAACAATTTACTATTTACCCAAGTATAAATAGAATGATATTAATTTGAAAAAAACATTGGTATCGTCTCTGGCCAAGGGAAACTCACAGCCGCATATGTTGTCTCCGTTTTACAAATAGCACAACATAGAAAAAACTGTTTTGCATGGGATAAAACCACACAAGCTGAAATGATAGTTAAGACTCCAAATTGATATGCAATATAGTTGAGAATATTATCTGTGAAATATAATATATATTTTTTTATATCACTTATACAATAAAAGTTCTTATTGTTTAAAAATCCATTACTTTTGTGTTTTTCAAACTTGAAAAACTTTTTTTTGTAGTACCGATATCGAAAAAAAACGATATTTCACAGCCAACGTTTTAAGCTATTTTTTTGGTGAAAATGTTGTTTCTTAGTTATAACTATAGCCATCTCATTTCTTACTCTGGCGAAACAGTTTTTGCTATGTTTTACATTTTGAAAGACGAATACAACACAATATGTGGGTATAGTGTCCTCTTAAATCAGAAAATATAAATATTCAAAGGTATGGTCCTTAACTTTACTGAAAAATTCCAAAAAAGGAATCTAAAATTTAAATAAATAAATAAAAAGGAAAATGGGGGTGTGCATACTTGATGAATCAACCTGTTTATTATATAAGTATATAACAGTATATTATAATAATTTATAACTGCAAACATAAACAAAAATAATCAATAGGTACCTAACCTCAATAGGTAATAACAACCAATCAAACATAACTCGCATTTCGCACAACGTCTTGTGTCAAAGTCATTAAAGCCTGTATTAGCGTCCATTGTTCCCGGTTAAAATAAATCACCCTGTATATAGCGTGTAGGTCGATCGATCATTTCTTTTTTTTATTAACACGCTTTACTATATAGGCAAGCACAGTGCGTATACACATCACAATGCACGTATATTATTATTATCTGCAACAATTGTATTGCATCCGCAGAGTTTTTACATATGGTTTTCAGTCGAATAAAAACAAGTAACAACTCACAATATACTTCGTATGTTGTACACTTATCCCTACCTACCTATATATATATATGTATATGTATTGCCTCCGGGGCAGAGATCACTTTCCTCCGAACGCGTAAAACATGCTCGTCATCATGTGTACACAATCGGTCGGCGGGCCGCGTGGGTGGTGGTGGTGATGTTGAGGAAGGGGATGGTGGGAGGATGGTGGGGGAAGGGAGGTGGAGGGACTGAGGGAAACTGCCCCATTGTCTTGGTTGCCTTATATTATATACACATATATGCACAAGGAATACAATCGTCGTAGTAGTAAAATAAATATAAAAGAACGTATACATGTATATACTCATATACTATGTACATGTATAAATATACAGCACGAGCTGTGCACTGTTGTCCTAATATACACGCAGGCAACAGCATAAGACCTAAAGAGTTGTCCGTGAACATTATGGAAGCGTTATTAGATTCTATGTACCTTAATAACCGTCGCTGTTAATGAACGCCTTCCACAAACGAATTAGGCTAGCGCGTTGTGTGTGTGTGTGTGTGTGTGTGTGTGTGTGTATAGTAGTTGCCAGGGTTGGTGTAAAAATCTGGCCGGGGCCGTCAAACATTTAGAAATTAGAAAGTCACCTACGGACTTACAGTCTAGACTAGATCCCGCCACACTTTATTGGTGTTTCGAGTTGTTGGATTCTATTAACACTTTTGCGTCTCTTAATAGTTAATAATATTACGCGTTCACGAGTTTCGAATGGCCGCGAGTCGCAACGCAGTTCGTATTGTGTGTAATTTTCCCCCCATATTTATGTATTATAATATTTAAGTACCTACTACAAGTTACAATATGATAATTTTATGTTTTTTAACCAACACAACAATTTTTTATACACAACGCTATTCATTCCAACACTTCGATATACCAATAAGTGTCTAAATATTTGTTGCTGTTTACTACTAAATAATAGCTGGGTGGGTATTCAATAAAATATAAATGACCGGAAATATTATACTTGGAATTAATTCGTTTATAATATTCATCATTAAATTAATAAAAAATTGCAATCAAAAATACAATTAAAAATACATTGCTCTTTTGGAATTTTATGTTTGTTATATATTTTGTAGAAAATAATTATGTTTGTGTCGGTCACCGGATATCAAATGTCAAGTTTTAAATTAAAAATGAATTAGTAATTCATTTCGAAGATAATAATATGTCTTTATGAATTAGTCGATTAATATGTTGTGGGATATTTTATCATACTCATTACTCAGCTCGTTTTCCAAACATATTGTCATTTTAAAACCTTTTCCTAGTAAATACACTAGGAAATGATTTCAAAACCTTATCACGAAATAGTAAGAAATGTAGTATCGTTATTTTTCCAGATCAAATAAAAATAAATATAGAATAAGTTATTTTACCTTTTTTATGTAAAAATATAAAATTCTTAGTAAAGGTTTTAATACAAATTCCATTCAACGAAAAATTATTTTAATTTTACATTAAACAGCAATTTTTAATTCTGAATATATCGTTAACGATGTTACAAGAATGATTTCAATATTTCTGCGTATGATCATTGTATAACCTCTGTGTAATTTTGTTTCTTGTAACATTATATAATTTATCATAAAATAATATTAAAAACACAATGAAATGTTCTAAAAAATAACGAATCAAAGGAATAGTTGAAATTGTAGAATGCCAAGATGTTATTTTGGTAGTAAATGTTCAATTGAAATTAATTAATTAAACACACAAACAGGTTAATTAAACAGAACTCATATTATTTTCATTTCTCGCCCACAATAATAATATCTACAACCACCAGTTTATTATATTAAAATATATGCACAATTTTATTGATCGTTTATTATAGGTATTATGTATTTTATATCGTAGCCAAGTAAGCCAATCGAAATATACTTAATTAAACTGAAATTGGTTCATTGATCGATGACACTGACACATATATAATGCCTATACATTATAATATCAAATAGTTAAATATAGACTAAAATATTATAGTTACAAGACAACGAAAGTAAATATTGGAAATGGGTACGAGTAGGTTTATAAGAAAATATCGTAGTATGTACCAGTACCATTGTACCTTTATGAAACATTGTATCACATTACGTATTTATTGGTACCAATGACCCTGGCCAAATATGATAAAAAAACAAAAACAAAAACAAAAGAAAAAACAAATAAATAAAAAAATTCTTTGAACAAAATTAATCCTGGTCTATTTGGAAATAAAAGGAAAAAAATGATACACGCCTGAATGCTGTTGTGGATATGAATTGTAAATTATATTTATGTAACTTACGACCGGTTTCCATGCTGCAGTTGGGTGCAGTGACTCACTTTTCGTGCACAAGGATTTCTATGTGCCGGAGGCAGCTGGTTACATTTCTCCGTACTCCCCCGTCCACCTTTAACGAGCGAACATGTCAACGATCATAATACGATTACATTATATACCTATGTATACATAAATATATATTCTCTACCTATATATCTATATTGGAGTATTAATATGCAGATGTATAATATTATAGTGTCGTTTGAACCTCGCGAGCTTATAATATTATTTCGCTTGGAACGACGACGGCGGCGGATGGAATAAGGACACGGGATGGACGTGTACGAACATAATTCGACAAATTTGTTATTAACCCGATAAGGCGGTTACACGTGGCCCCGGCCCACTCAACTACTTCAATACGTTTTTATCCCTGTTCTGTCGATGGCATTACATGATATTAATATATTGTGTGTTCACAGAATACAACCGGCGGGCGTTTCGCGATGTATTGGCATTTGAAGTTTGAATAGGATAGGTGGAGGTACTCTTAACCTGCGAGGGGGAAAAATTATACATTATTATATTGCATTCATTATATTACAGTCAAGGGACTTTTAGAGAGAAGTATATCGACTAAGCGAAGATATTATTCACAAAGGTCCCTTAATTACTGCTAGGAAACAGTATATTATACATAAATATGTAGAAACATTGTATAGGTACATCAGCTATATCATCTACGTATATATTATTATACTTCCATGAATTATCCGTCTACAACAGCTCCACTGGTTCAATAACAAACGAACCATAACGTTTTACATCCAATTCATTATAATGTTTTGTAAATACAACAGAATCAAATAAGATTTATGATCATCCATAATGTAGGTACTGAACTTTTTCATTACTACCAGACAGTTGTAATCAACGTCATTGAAAGATTAAAAGTCAATCAATTAAAATGAATAAACCAAAAGTATCTATTTATGTCTATATTATGAAATGATTTACAAAATACAATATTCACCTTGGTAGGTATTTTAGATCTCGAAAGTAAAGCGATAAGTGCAGGTGTCAAATGCACATGGATGATTTTTTTTTTTTTAATTTGATTATTCATTTTTAAGCATCTGAATATTATCTGATCATTATTTCAAGCAGTACGAGTGCTTCAAAAGTTGAAAAACTTAAAAAAAAACCACTTGATAATTGCAATTAAATTGTAATAGGTACATCACTAACTGAAATACACACACTTCAACTTTTTTTTATTTCAACGCTATATAAACAAAATGATCTGTATCTAAAAGGTACTGTATATGATTTAAAAATGCAAAATCAAAATTTAAGTGACATTTTTAAAAGACATGTTCAAAATCATATTCAACATTAAATTATTATAATACAAGATTATGTGTCATGACTTATTGAAGATACTATAAATTCAATACATTTATAAATGTTATTGGACAAATAACACCTTACAGATACCCACTATTGGTAATTAAAAATTGCTTTAAAACATCTCAATCATCATCAAATTACCCCCACATCAAATTAAGTAAAGTTAAATATTTTTACGGTCACTATAAAATGTTATTAATTTATATAAAATAAGTATTCTTATCAAAATTTAAAAATTTAAAAATTAAAAATTAATTTCGACATGCCCTTAAAATAGCCCTGTACTTAAGGTCCAACAGCCCCTCTCCCTCCTGGGTAGATATAAACTATAATACTACATTTATACTATATCAGTAAACAAAGATTTTCTCAAGTTGGTTATTTCGATTACCATGATTTATCGTTGAATTCATATAATATACAATTTATAATTTTTGTAATAATTCACTACCAAACCTACGTCACGATGAGCAGACCGAAAAGAAGCCCAGTGTTTCGGTATCATGCAGTATCTTGTCTAGATTTTTTATTTTGAAAATATTCATAAATTATATAAATGAAAATAACGGATTATGTTATTTATTTATATTACGAATAAAACTAATATTTCACCCATAAAAATAGTAGTATACATTTTCAAAACTATACAATGTTACTTAGCAAAAACTTCAATCTTCAAATAACAAACTTATAGAATGAAAAACAAAAATGTTCGATGATCGAAGCCTTCGAAATAAATCTAAAAATTATATGCAATGGGTACAGAGTTGCCTTTTGATTACCTATCTTGAATTCTATTAAACAAATGACGAAAACTATATAAAGTTAATGATTTGGTAAGCGTTTGATATAGAAAATAAATAAATAGCTTAATAGAAAACTTTACGATTTAGAAATGCACAATAGCTATTTTGATTCTAGTGCTGACTAACAAAGAATATGCCTATAAATTATATTAGATAGAGATTTATTTTCATGATTTGAAAGTGTTAAACTTGTTTGATGCTATATTAATATTTTTTTACTATGGTTCAGCAATATCATCGTTTTATAGTAAAAATAAACTTAGGTATTAGTGACACACTGTTTCTACATAATATAATATAAAAATATAAAATATATTACTTATTAGTTATTAGTTATTCAATTATAATGTAGGTAGTTGTACCTACCTATGTAAAGTATTTTGTGAACTAGATAACTTTAACT
>PVMI01081315.1:0-14593 GCA_008528875.1 Aulacorthum solani
GTCAAAAACTGGTTTTGTGTAAAATTCCCATTTTCATTACTTTTTTTTATTTCTTTTATCAATTATTTTAAAAAATAATCGAATTTTAAATGTTGTCTTCTTAAAAGTATCAACTGGATTAAAATTTCTATCAAAAACCAAAGTTGAAAATTGAATCATTTTTTTCCGGAATTTTTTGTGAAGGTATACAAATCATAGTAAAATTAATATGTCTATCGTTCTGCTCAAAATGTAAAACAATGTTATGTATTCTTCACAAAAATGTATTATACATTAATTATTTTTATTTTTTTATAACTTTATTTTTAAATAATTTTAAATGTATACTAAATTGTTACATATTTAGAATTTTATAGTGTAAACTATTGCACTTAATTATTTTAACCTATTTATTTTAATAGTTTTATGTTTTGTCTTGTACCTATGTGTATTAAATGAATGTGATCTACTAACCAATATATCAAAAACGTGTACACAGAATAAAAAAAAATGATGGAATAAATTTATTAATATTATTTTAAAACCAACAGATCTATTCACTCAGAATCTAAAATAATATTTTTTTTAGGGAGGGGGTATATATCCCACAAGCTACTTCCCCCAACAACCACCTATAAGCACATCCGACCAAAAGTTTGGAATGTCAGTATTTATGATGTGTTGAAAGAAGTTTATTTTTTTGATTTTATCGGTAGATATTTAAGGTAGTCTGGAGGACAGCCGGAAATCGCTATTATTCATAGCTTCTCTCCATCATAATGTAAATCTTCGTCCATGTAATACAATATTATTGTCACTTATCACCTATCAGCTGTCAAAATATTTTCTGTTAAAACAGATTGCACTATATATTTAAATTAAAACGACGCAATTATTAATTGAGTGTGTAATGTGTATACTTAAAATAACATACAAGGAGTAGGTACCTATGTATATACGTCGTGTACTCGAGTCTATAATAATAAAAATAATTTGTTATTCGTTTTAGAGCGCATTTGGTGTACAGTTCAGGATATATATTGACCATGACAATCGAATGATGTTTTTTCAATGTCGTTTTTGTAGGACGGTATCCACTTATTGACAGTGCAGAGAAAACAATAAACACCAGAACGCATATATTTTATAATTAAAACATCGTTTGGCATGTGCCACGAAGTGTTTGAGTGGCATAATATTATACCCACAATTTGTGCTCTTATTTTTTTTTTGTTCCTCTTCCGTTCCCCCTCTTACATTAGAATAACATAAAATATTTTATATTATATGGTATACAATACCTACTTAAAAAAGTTATGCCTAACACAAGACGTACGTTTTATTCCCTCCCTCCTTTCATGTATATATATAGGTATACGCATATCTCATAAGCGTATTTTTATAGCTATGGTCAAAAATAGCTACCGAATAAAAATGTAATATTTATTATTATTTTCATCATCATCATCGCCATCGTCATCGTCATCATTGTCGCTGTCTTCATCATCTCGGCACATTCTGCATCTGCAGTGGCGTTATATTTCGTAGTTCAGTGTTATACCTGCAGCTCCGTGGCGTGGAAACTCGCATAGGACTCTGCTACGATTAGAATTCGATTCGATTTCATATGCCATTCCAGCGAAAACGTGACGTGAAGAAATCACTATAAAACAGTGGTCACTCGTACTTGCGACGCTGACGACGGCGCACGCACCGACAAGACTCTCGATTTCGCCGCCGCCGAAGTCGCCTCAGCCGCGCGGACCCAACGATTCTTCGACCGTCGTCACCACAACAGTACGGACTTCGCGATTAATGTGCTCTGCAGGTTAGTGATCGATTACCACTATTTACTTACTCGATGAGTCCGTTACTATCTATCATACATCGTAATTAATAGAATAGCATATAATAATGGCGTGTCTATAGGTATATATAGTTAGTCTAATCAGTAACTGCAGTACTGGTGTTACTAACCTAACCATGTATACAAATAGACACTACCCGTATTATATTATATGAAATAGATTATTGTTATATTATTTATTGATTATTTTTAATTCAATTTATTTTAAACTCCATAGGTACAGACAAATAGACAATATATTTAGCATGGGTATATATAGGTAGTTTATGTTATTCAGCTCAAGATTTTACCACCCAACTCTGGTTTATTTGAAGTCTCTATAAAATTATTTTAAGAGTCGTAGGTAATTTAAGTTAAGCATACCTATAGGTAAATACTATAATATAATTACATAGTCTACACTCTACTCAAATTCAAGTACTTTGTATTTTTCCATTTGTTTTTTTTTTTGTCAATTTGACTTGTTTTATGAAATAAAAACTGCCTACCTTAAAATACATAATACTACTTAATGTACGTATCACAATAATTCAGATATGCTGTAAATAATCGATATGATTTGACTTCGGATAAAATAACTAGGTACCAATATATAGACACACGTATATATGTGTGTGTGTGTGTGTGTGTGTGTGTGTTGAACATAAGGTTATACAAATTCGTATTAAAATAAAATAAATTATACTAATCTGGTTATTTGATTAGGTGAATTATACAACATACTATACTATACATAGTAATATTATTTAAAATATACAGAAAAATCATATACAACATTTATTATACATTAATATAATAAAGTAGGTATACCTATTACAGTAATATCGTTTAATTTTGTAAAGTAAAATTATAATTAATAAAGGCATCTTGTTATCTAAAATATCTAATTTATTACACTTAAATACATTTATTTTATTTTTTTAACACACATTATAAGATTAAGGTATCTAACTATAATTTGAGTCTAAAAATCTTTATATTCCATATTTCGACAAATATATAGTTCTAGTATCTATAGCGAAACGAAAAGTAGGCTTTTGTAAAGAATAATGTCTATTACGCAATAGGTATTCAAACAATTTATCTCAATATGTGATGAAGAATATTGTGAAATTTAATCGCATAATAATGATAATTTATGGGTACATCTATTTTATTAATTTAGATATGTATCACGTGTATAAAACATTGTAATTAAATACCTACAATAACTTGAGAAATTCTGTTTTATTAAATTGTTTATGTCTTTAGGGCCGAAAATAATAAATGGAACAATACACATTTATCATTTACCTATATCTATATTCATCGTATCTATGTAAAATATTGTAATATATATACATAAGCAAATGTCGAAATCCCCAATTAATTATAATTTATTATTATAAAGTAATTTTCATTATTTATATAATGGAAAATCAAAAAGAAAATTTATCGATTTCATATTTCCATGTAATATATAATTGTCTTATCAAAATACCCACAGGACTATGAATTATGCCAACACTACAATATAGTGGGGAGATACATCACATATTATGTTTAGTTTGCTAAGCAAATATTAAAATACATGTTCATATATCAGATGCATGCTAAATTGTAAATGAAATTAATTTTTCTTGATATTAACCTATGACATTGGCGATCAATGATAGTACATTCAAATTAACAATATCTTTACCGAACAAATTAATTTTAATAGAACACTTGGCAAATATTCCTTCTAACCTAAAATATATTGTCATTATTTAAAAGTGTTGGCATCTAATATCCATTATTTTGAAACTTGAACATTTATGTTTAATAATTTTCAAAAATAATTTTGAATGTGTCCATATATTTCTGGTATATATTTAATATTGTTAAGTATTGCAATTTGAAACCACAGTCCGCGGACAAGGTGCACAACGCAATAAAATATTAAATATACATACATTTAATGTATAATATAGTTTTATTGAAAATATAAGTGTATGAGTAAACATCAAAGAGTTAAATGATCCATTTGCTAATGATGAAATATTGAGTGGATATGAAATAATACACAGGTACACAGGTCCGAAAATATTAATATAGTTTTAATTAAAATGTACATTAATGTATTAAAACTTTGTATTGATATAATGATAATTTTATGTATAAAAACACAATGATTCGATCAACTCAATATTTGTTTTTGTATTTTAAAACTCTTATTTATGTTCAAATATGCGAAAAACAGTTACATTTTTTTTTACTATACAGTTATAATATAATATTATATTGGGTCAAAGTTTTTTCAGCGACTTGGCAAGGTTGAATGACTTAACTAAAATGTATGTGCAGTGTACAGAAAGTGTTTAATTTGAAATAAAAATAAAACTGGTTTTCTCTATATTATATTATTAAATTTACCAGACCAGACAAGGCTGTAAGATAACAAAACCGTTGCAGTTTAATCCTGTTTTCCGTAACAAATACTCGTGACAAAACATTAATAATATTCAAACCATGACATTAAATATCAAACCTATCTACCTACGTATTTATACATTTGTCACTTTAGGTATGTTTTATGAAAAAAAAAGTTCATAACCATCGTTATAAGACGTATATCTATAAACCGTATATTTACTAACTGTCTTTATGCTATTGTTGTTAATTCTATTGAACTATTCAAACAGCGTTTTTTGGTATATTATTCATTAAATTGATTGTTTGAATTGAATTTTATACTTTATTATAGTAGAATACAAAGGGCCCACTCAATATTTCTTAATGCTGTAGGAATATTAAAGGCGATATATTGTTCTGTAATCTGTGCATAATATGATCGCAGTAAACATAAATATGTAATTTTCTGATACAATATCGTAAAAAGAAAAATATATCCATATAACGTGTTAAAAAAAAAAAATAAAACATTCATTGTTAATTCGAATATGCCAGATTTTTAAAACTATTGATAATTCATTTCTTTGATTCAGAAATATTTATAAGTATTCATGTAAGTCAATAAACTTAGGTTAGGTTACCTAAAGGTACCTATATCATTAACAAAAATAAGTAAAAAATTAAATGTAATATTACATCATTTTTTTTTCTTTTTTAACCAGATAGGTAAAAGGGTAAATAGGGTTATTACTAATTACAATATTCTTTGAAATATAAAATTGATCATAATAAGGTATAGTATTATTATATTTTGTGCAATTAATTGCAAGGTGATAATTCTATGTTTGTAATATTGTGTTTTAGCTGCATGACAATGAAATTATATCATTTGTGTGTCATACTATGTCTATCGGGCACGGTCGTTTGGCGGCCAGTCCTATCCGCTGGAATAAAAAAGTGCTCTTACTGCTCTGAAGTCGAAGCTTCCAAATATTTGGAAAAGGCCAATCACGAACTAACCCAATGGACAAACCGAGTCATACACGCCAATTGGAATTGGTTAACAAACTTAACTAATGAGAATGCTGAAAAAAAGGTATCTATATTATATTATTATTAACTTGGTAAAGTTTAAGTATGCCGTTAACTGCACATTATCGTATACATTGCATAATATTATAACGTTTATCTTTATTGTAACCTGCATATTGCAATTTAAGTTTTTTCGATGATAGACAGTCATTATTATTAGGTAATATTAGTTGTAATATTAAATATCATAATTTGTAGGTACATAAACTTAAAGGTATGGTAATTAATGAAAGAAAAGTTTATTAAATATAGCTCCATATAATTATAAAAACGATATTCAATAACTTAACTATAAAGTGTATATAATATACGATGGTAAAAAATTACATTGTTTTTTTAATTTTTTTTGTGACGAGATTGTACTTCCTACTTGTTAATTGGTTAGGTTGGTTGGTAAGAGCAGACAGGTTTAAATTTATCCGTGATTCGGTCTTGCTTCGTGACTATGTAAATAGATAGGAAATAAGGTTTATAGGTGATAATTACCACAGGTACGTATCTCTCAGATTCCCCACTCAGTCATACCTGGATACTAAGATAATTGTAACATTTTTTACGATTGGTGGGATAAGTTATTTAGAAAAAGTCTTATATCGAATAATTAATCTATGAAATCAGCGAAAGATTTAAGGGATAGGTACTATACAGTCTCCGTGTGCCATAATAATTGTTATAAACCGATTTTTTTAATTCAAAATTGTGTATAGGTGCAACGTGAATACATTATAGACCATAGTCATGATGTTGACATTTTATGCAACTAATGATAATCATTTTAGTGAGAGTCGAGAGAGGATAGTAATAGTAATGGGTTGTATAACGCAATAAAAATCTCTTTAGACACCCGAGTTTATTGTTGTATTTTAAAGTTTTCGCTAAAACGACATGTAAAATAAACGACTGTCAAACTCTTAATGTCTCGGATACAAATGGATTAATTTTTAATCGGATCAAAAGTCAGTAGGTATAAGTGCTTCTATACTAACACCTCTATCGAATTACAATCACCTGTCATGAGTAGGCGTTGTCAACGTGAAAATTCATTATTAAATACATTTTTAATCGTGAGTCAATTTAATTATAATATTGAGTTATGTTTTAAATGCTTTAATAAAATCTGATTTTATGTCAAACCTGCCATTTTAGCAGACACGTACGTGACGTGGAGCGCTTAAAATCTTATTTATTTTAATATTTTTACATGTATTATAGTATGTACCTATGTACTTTTATTTAATGTCTCCCGATATTATAATATAATTTTTCAGACAGGTACACAGATAACTCAAAATAATGAAATTGTAAAAAAATAAATACAAGAATGCAGATTATATGCATTAGTGTCTGGCAGATAAACATTCATGATAAATCGTATGCTAAAAATTATATAATATATTTTAATATTTTTTCTTAATAATCATATAATATATTCATACTTTAGTATACCTTTAGCATAAAGTATTCAATAAATGTTGAATATTAATTTCTTACTATTAAAATTTAAAACATAATATTTGATGACTTTATCCAATCGAGCATTTTATTATATTATTTATATACATTATCAATTATCATATATAATATTTTATCATTCTATAATTATTACAAGCACAATAAGCAACAGTTACATTTATATTCTCGCTATTTAATATGCGTAGTATATTTAATTATTAATTATCCGTCATTTTTTATTTTATTAAAATATTTTTTATGTATTTTAAATCATATAACTTTACCTACATTTTTTATTCTATGTATTTAAATATTCTATTATTTATTATACAATTTGTTTATGGTTTCATTTTTATTCGTATATTTTTTTAAGAAGAATGTCTATAATAATATTGACCTATTATATGTATGAATTAGCCTGCTTAAAATCAATTAAATATATTCAAATGTTTTTATAAACACCTTTACCACATTAATATATTATCTGAAATCAACAAACGCAAAGTTATCATTTTAATGTTTTTACTAAAAGTTAATTGAAGTCTTATATCTAAAATACTACCAATAATCATAGATAATAATTGTAATAAATAGTATGTAAATCGTAAATATTAAATGTAATATAATGAATATATTATGTATGTAACAAATATATACGAACGGTTTTCTTTATTAACTCTATACGGGGTTCAAGTAGACTTTCAAAAACCTATAAATGTTATGTATCATACACCGAAAGAAAAACAAAAGACAGGCTTCTTATTCTTCTTCATTTGCTTAGTATTGTAAACCATACAGGCCGTTTGCCTCAATCACCACTCCACATCTATCATTATTATCTGCATTCTTTTACCATTGTGTATTTTCAGCGTGTTGAGATCCTTTTGTACTCTGCCCATCCGTCTTGGGAATTGCAGTACAGTTGCTATTACTATAGCTATGATCCATTTTATAACTTCTCTAAACATAATATTGTATTCTTGTGTGCACCATATAATATGGTCCTGACCAAATTATTTTTTCTGGTTTTCATCGCTATAACTATATTATCCTCTTTTCTCTACAAAAAAGACGACTAATTTATAACTAAAAATTTTAATCTAAAAAATATTACGTTTATTAAAGAAAAAAAAACAATAATAATTTAACATGTTTTTTTTGTATTCGTATCGTATTTTCTTCTATCTATAAAGGCGTCTTGTGTAGGCAATTCTGATACTTGTATGTAATATATATCGAACATATTTTATGAATATTTGTAAACATGGTTTTTTAATTTTTTATATTTAAAATTAAATTAATGACCAAAAAATAATATAATATTATGTACAATATAAAGTATGAATATAAAATAATATTACCTTTAAAATACTTAAGTAAATAATATATTTTGTTTAGTTTTATTTATTACCAGGATGTTTTTTATTATTAATTTTATTCTATTAAGCCTATTGTTAAATTAAGAAATGATATTAAACAATTGATATCGACATTCAGGATTAACTATAAATGCAATTTATTATTCTATTCAAATAGCTTGCCATTAACTTGGAGTTTAGCAAGTTCTTAAAGAGTATGTGGGAAGAAACTGTTAAATATCCATGGTCAACATACAAGAATCCGGATATCAAAAGACAGTTTAAATTAATGTCAGTCTTAGGAACAGATGCTTTACCCGAAGACAAATTGAAAAAAGTATGTACACAAAGTTTTGATAAAAAAAAAATTGAATGCTTGTAAATTATAGCTCTTTGTAATATTTTATAGTTAGATGAAATTGTTTCGACGATGGAAAGTTTATATGGCAAAGCAACCATTCCTGAGTATGGTGACAACAATTCAAATCGAACATTGAGTTTGGAACCAGGTATATATATATGCATTTGTATTTATAATCTATATAAACATCAACCATTTATCATTTATATTACTGTTGGTAGTGTAACTTATATGAGTGCAAACGAATTAGTGTTAAGTCAATGAGTTTGGTTATAGTGCCATAATATTAATTTTTTTTTTATTTCAAGATATAAATGACATATTAGATAAAAGTACTGATGTAAACGAACTGAAACATGTATGGGTGCAATGGAGAGAGGCCACAGGAAAAAAAGTTCGATCTATGTATGGGGAATACGTAAAACTGTCCAACGAAGCAGCCAGATTAAACAGTTGAGTAATATTTTCGTGTAGCGCAGTACAAATCTGTATAGTGTATACGTTATAATATCTTGTAGTCTTATTTCCCAATCGTATTGCACATATTTTCATATTTATAAAAGGCGTATATTTATTATTGCGTCTTACAGATTACACGGATACTGCAGAATTTTGGATTCGAGGATACGATGTCGACGACTTTCGACCGCGAATGGAACGCATATGGAATCAGATCAAACCTCTATACTTGCAGATACATGCTTACGTACGTAGAAAGCTCAGGGAGTTATACGGCGACTCAGTGATCAAGAGAAGAGGACCTATACCAGCACATTTGCTCGGTAAATTCGAGCTTACAACTACTGCTGCTAATTATGTAGTCGTTGATGCACTATAATGGCGTCTATGACATTCGCTATAAATGTTTATTAGGTGATATGTGGGCGCAATCTTGGGAACGTTTAGATGAATTTACTCGACCCTATCCAACTATCGACGACGTAAACCCCACATCAGCCATGATAAATCAGGTAATAGACTCCTTTTCAATGTATTTAATAATTACAAATAAGATTTTTTTAAGGAAAATTACATAACCCCCGGGCTGATTTTGACTTGGTTTATTTTTTTCTATTAAACAGGCATAATTATGTCATATAATTATATGCCAAATAATAAACTGACTAAATTTTATAAGCACCACCGAAAATAAAAAGCGTATTTTGTCTTCAATTTCAGAACTATACTCCGAAAAAGATGTTTAAAGTGGCTGAAGAGTTTTTCACATCGTTAAACTTGAGCGCAATGCCCCAAATTTTCTGGGAAAAATCTATTTTGGAGAAGCCAAATGGTCGCGATCTGGTATGCCATGCATCAGCTTGGGACTTTTACGATTCTAATGACTTTAGAATCAAACAATGCACATCTGTAAATTTTATGGATTTTATAACTGCTCACCACGAGATGGGACACATCCAATATTTTCTACAATACAAAGACCAGCCGTTTATATACCGAGAAGGAGCTAACGAAGGTACTACTATGTATAATAATCAAATAATTTAACAATATAAAAGTATAATTGTAATATGCAGTATTGTATAGTATTGTAATTACTAATTTGCAGTATTAAAGTATTGCAGTAATTGCGTATAACATCATATTAGTATATTAGTTGAATGCTTTAAAAGTTATAAAAATTTAAGCAGTCATAAATGTTAACCTAAAAAAGTAACAAACGTTAAAAGCTTTTAAATTAAAAAATATTTTTTTATTCAGAACATTCATTAATGTTTGTGTGTCTTGCAGAACAAAATGATACACATTACATAATACTTTATATTTTTTTAATGGTATACACTATACCCTTTACCCAACCATTTTTATTCCTACATAGTTTACTTGTGAAAAAAACTCTATACGTTAGGAAAGGCCCATTAGTCATTACACATTTATCGATTTATTTATTTAAGTATTAATATCAGACTTTTTGTTGGTATAGCATTAAATTATAATAACTGTTGTCATCAATAATAAAAAGCATTCTCGGAAAGCAATGTATATATTGAATAAATTATATTGTAGTTCACTCTTCATACCTACATCTTTTTTTATTTAGACCATTACGAGCACGTGTGATATTTATATACAATAACGGACAGTGACTATATATCGATAAGGAAACTTTATAGTGTGTACAAATGTTGTGTAATGCACAAACACTATTGTTATGTAAGATATAACGAGATAATAATCTACTTAGATAAAACTAATTGCTCCTATAAAAAAATTAAACCAGAATATTATTGTGATTCACACAATCTCAGATAAGGTTGAGGTACATTTATATTATTATATACTTCGGGATTTAAAAAAACTGTTAGTTTTCTGAAATCTTAATCTCAAGTAAAATTTTCTTCTGTTCTTCCATAAGTTTTTAATTTTGTTTTTACATATACGAGTATTATAGCAATAGGGAATATGTAAAAACAAACGTATTTTGCTTGAAGATTATTATAAGTCATAACTCGGTCAGTGTTGAAAACGAAAATTTTATTGAACCAGCTAAACCATTATTTTATATTTAAATACATAATATACACAATTATATACTACATTCAAATATAGGTATATTTATACAATTATACCTATAAAATTGATAAGTAAACAAGAACTTTCTTCCTTAATGAACCGAAGCTACCAAAAGCACATCCTTGATCCTTAGATACTAACAACAAACTTAAAAACACAATTTCATCGCATTTCTGTAAATACCTGATACACATATGATATTGTACATTATTAAGCAAGCATAATTTTCTAGAATCTGCATTACTAGGTTTACTCATCCAGTTTGTGATTAAAAACAAAAAGTAATAAGTACGTTATGGAAGAGATAGCATAAGTAATGAATCATAAACACTTTTTTGGTTATAACTTATTTTTATAAAATAAGTAAATAACTGTATTAACCTACTTGAAATTTTAATATTAAATATTTTTTATTCACGAGGAGACAAATATTTAATATAAATTTGAATTTAAATTAACTATTCGTTTTTGCTATTTATATTTTTTTTATTTAAATTTTTTATTCTGTATGAGAGGGGGAATAATATATTTCCCTCCTATTTTTACCATTTGTTCCTGCACCACTGGTTACTATATTTTTTATCAATATTTAGTTTCTACGAAAATTAAAATTATCTATATTCGATTTCATGTATTGCGTCTATATCTATAATTTTAAGTTTTAACCTATGTGGATGTGTGATAATATAATATTTTTTTGCAAAAACTTAGACTTGAAGTAATTTTTGGCATCTATCTAATTTAATTAATTACTATGAAGTCATGTACTTATACCTTGAATCTTGATATTAAAGTTTATTGCTCGTCTAAATAGGGTTCCATGAAGCGATCGGAGATACAATTGCTTTGTCTGTATCTACTCCAAAGCATTTGCATAAGATTGGTCTGCTGCCTAAGACAAGCCGTACGTACGAAGCTGATATAAATTATCTGTACAAGATTGGATTAGATAAAATAGTGTTTTTACCTTTCGGATATTTAATGGATCTATGGAGGTGGAACGTGTTCAAAGGTATCACGACGGAAGATCAATACAACTGCGACTGGTGGAAACTCAAGTGATTAGACCATATTTAATATTCTTGAGACGTTCATAAATTGTATTAAAATATATACATACTGACCATTGTATGTAAGTATATAAAGGCTATAATGTCCGTTGTAGATATTCTTATCAAGGAATCGAGCCACCGGTGACCAGAACTGAAAACGATTTTGACCCGGGATCCAAGTACCACATAGTTGGAAACGTTCCTTACATTAGATACTTTGTAAGTTTCATCATACAATTTCAATTCCATCAAGCATTGTGCGAGAAAGCTGGTCAGTTTGATCCGAAAAATCCAACAAGCAAACCGTTACACGAATGTGACATTTATCAAAGCACAAATGCCGGAAACGCTTTCAAGTGAGATAATTCAAATAATAATTATATCATGTATTATGGTTTACATTTTTTTTAACACATTAAATCCATCAATCTTAATATTATATGAACTAAAACATAACAATTATTGGTTAAGAATTGAGATCTTAAACAAGAGCGAGTAAAATATCTGTTGTTTTTAATCTAAAAAATACATATAATATTTACCATATACCTTCGCCCATCAACCGATTTTATTCAAATGTATTTTAAAGATAACTAGTAATTTAAAAAAAAAATGAGATACTTATGAATTTGATATAATTTTTTTTTTTAATTGAACTTAAGTCCGGCAACTACGGACATTAGTTGTTTATAGGGGGGGGGCAGTTAGTTGTAGAGCACGTATTGTATGTGTGGCAAAGATTTTGTCGGTAAAAATGGCTCACCCATCCGGAAGCTGGCATCGCTGGCCGGTAAGCTGATTGAGCGTACAACAGCGCCTCACCAAGACACTTGATATAATTATTATAAATGGTACCCTATAATATTATAATATTATTGTTACACAATTCGTAAAAACATAAACCACACAAAAAAATATATAATACCATTTGAGTCATGGAATCATTATCTACGAAAATTGCAATTAGTAATTTGAAGGAGAAGACTGAAGAACTACAAAGGTACACACAAGATAACTTAATGATTTTGTTTTAATATATTATTTTAGAGACATGCTGAAATTAGGATCGTCAAAACCGTGGTTTGACGCTATGGAACTATTAACGGGGCAAAGAGATATGGACGCTGGACCTTTGTTGAACTATTTCAGGCCTCTGTACGAATGGCTTCAAAATGAAAATAAAAGAACTGGAGAACGTCTTGGCTGGGAAACAAATAAAAAAAGTAAGTACCATGCACATCGTTATATAAAATATACATGTATAGGTGTAAAGGTGTTAATTAGACTGTTCCTTAATATATTTTATAATTCCAAAAAACACTATATTATTGATTATCTCTTAATATATATTTCCTTAAATATTATTTTAATCAATGTGTTATGTTAAAATTTATACTTATTAAGCAGTTTATAAAATTATTTGTTTGTAATGATTCTTGTAATTTTTTTTCAGTTTGCTTAAAGAAGGATGAAACAAGCCAACCTTAACTTTGATTCATTATGATATTACTCTTTTTATTAGTGATTGACAGTATTATAATCATATAACTATTATAGTAATTATTCGTTTATGAATTATTCGATACGCTAGTTATACTAGGTTTTTATGTTTCAGTACATTTTTAATGTGTACATTACTATTTCATTAATTTATTAATATATTAAGTTATTAATTTAATTTCATAAATAATTTAAATTTTACTCAACATAAATGCTGTATTGTTATTATTTATTTATTTCAAAAAATAGAATAATAAATATACTCTTTTCCTCTGTTTATTTTATTTTTAGTTCGTTTTAGGGTAGCTCAATGAAAGGCCAGTGCACTAAAGCATTGAGACCCGTTGTGCGCACCCTGCCACCTATTACCTACCATATGTACCTACCTAAAAATGTATATCACATTATTGCGTTATCAGTTATTACACTAGGTATGTCATGATATAATAAGATAACAATAACACCTAGCCACCTAGGTATATATCAATAAATAATAAATTCACATTATCGACATTACCCATACATATTGCATATATCTATATTGTATGAACGTATTATGATGGTTTTCAGAACACAATTTAACTTTTATGCATCGGCCATCGATACTCCTGTAAATGTAATGCCAAGATAATCCATGTTTAGTTTTCCTTAGATTTATTTGTGTGCATTATATAAATATATAATATCATATTATGACTACACTCTAAATGTTATAATTAGGGCCCGGATTTCAATGCAAAGTGCATATTTTTTTGGTTGATCATATACAATGCTTTCTAAGCACATAATTCGTTTCATGTAACGAGGGTTTGAAAGCTACAAATTTTATTTTGCATTTTTTTGCATATTTCGACGTTTTTTCATTTTTTGAGCATTTTTAGCATTATTGGGTCATTTTGTTGGTTTTTAATGCATATTTGTTCAATATAGATATAAAACTTGGACTATTCAAAAAATTATCTAAAGATAAGTTATTTTCTTGATACTTAAGAAGGTTTATCGGGTTTTTCCATACACATTGTCATTT
>PVMI01081325.1:1333-15530 GCA_008528875.1 Aulacorthum solani
TAAAAAAATTTGAAAACGAAAATGTCAGTAAACAGCTCAAAAGGAGTCAAAATATTTTGAAACTTTTGTCAAGTTAATGAACTGATAATTAAAACATATATACCAGATGTTTTACATTTCAAGTACCTGAAGTTATTCGTTTTTGAGTTATAACAAAATTAGAAAATCACTATAGGCCAAAATATGGAGTATATACGCTCACAGAAATTTAATTTGACTCTCCGGTAGAATTTTTTTTGTTTTGATAATGTAGACAAACTTATAAGAAATCTTGTATTCAATTTTAAAATCTTAGATATATAAAGACAAATATTCATAAGTTTCTAACTCAAAATAAATTGCCAATGTTCGTGATTCTTACGAATTATGTTGAAATACTAAATTCAAACTCTCAAAAAATATCATGTTGTATAGAAAACGCAGATATAAACATTCAGTGAAAATTGCATGTATCTATGATTTTTTTTATTAAAATTATATTAAAAACCAAAATCGATTAGGTTAGAAATTCCAGTTTTTCCTTAATTTTTTTCGTTTGTTTTCCTGCTGCTTTTGAAAACCATATTGGGAAATTTTTACACTTGACCTCCCAAAGTATCAAATACATTCACTTTCCTACCAATAAAGTTGATGTTTATGAAAATTGAAGCATTTTTACTAGGCCAAAACTTGATGACGGACACAACAACAACATTTTTAAATTTAAAAAAACACATATCATTGTAAGATCAATACAAGACATATTCATCGCTCACCTTCTGAGAACCTAAAATTTGTAACCCTCTACCTAAACCTCAAGCTGATGACCTAGCTTAAATTAAAAAGATAATCGAAAAGTTATATTTTTAAAATTTATTATGTACCTTTATTAGGTACAAACTATTTTTGATCAATAAAAAATGTTTTAAAAAATTGAATTGTTCTGTGTTGTGCGTCGGGTCAGGGGTAACCGTAGAATTTAAAAAGTAAAAATACAATTTAAAACAGAATGAGACAAGTGATAAAATAATAATTTACTAATTGCCCGACCATATTCACTGAGTACCTATATATACTTATAAAGTTAATATTTTTTTTCATGTGTACGTATTTATTTTTAAATATCGTTATGAGTACTTTGGGAGTGGTTTCAATGGAAAGTGCACTATTTTTTAGATGTTCCGAGACAATGCATTCCAAGTGCCTATTTATTTATTCGTTTCGTACAATAGCGATGGTACTACAAAGGTGAAACTTTTATTTTCCATTTCTTAGCATTTTCAGGGTCGAAGCCGGTGCGTTTTTAGTACAAAAACCAGGAAAAACCCTCATGACAATTAGAATTGTAAAATTTCATCCAATTATTTTTTTAATTTAAAATAAGAGACAATTTTGCATCAAAGTCCGATTTAAAAAAATTATAATATTATAGGAGCTAACATATGAATTTGAAGAATGCCCATTATTTGTTATTTTCATACTAATTTGTCTAGCTCTATTTAAAGTAAAAGGAAAATTTGGACTTTAAGCAGACCTAAAACAAGTTCTCATTTTTCAGATTGAAAAAAAATATTAAAATTCGACATATCAACGAGGAGTGAGAGTTCATCCCAGGGTAATTTATGTTACGGATTAGTTTAAAAGTATTCTGATTAAGTTAGAAACTGAAGTATAAAATATAATTTTCAAATTTTCTAGAATTGCGAATAATTGGAAAACTCGGAACCCACACCCTTAATTAATACATTGTACTAACTTTTAATATAAATTAGGAAATTCAAAATAATGAATCATGAAATATTGTTTTCATCAAGCTTGGACAAGTTGGTGATCATTTTTAATTGAGTTAAGTTGAGTTGATCGAAAACATTTTAAAAAGTTTAAACTTGATAGTTATATTAATTTTGTTGTAACTCACGTTTTATGGTAACTTACAGTTAAATTAATTTTTTTTTTTTTTGTAAATATTCAATGTCAAAAAGTAATAGTTTATTCAATATACATCATTAATAATAATTTTATAATATTTATTTATTAATTAACGTAACTTGGATTTGATTAAAAGTAATAATCGTTATTTACTATGTTTATATCAATAAAAATCAGTCAATTTGAAAATTTAATCAATGAAAATGAAAATATAAAAAGTTAAAATAAATTTAACTCAACTTTGACTTTACAACTCGTTTGTGGTGCCGAGGCTTGGTAAAAGTGTATTTAAAATACTTTTTCTTTGCATTTAATATTTTTATTCTCGCGAATACTAATTACTTTTTTTTCTTTACCGCTGTACAGTTTTTGTTTCGTATTTTACTATTTTAAAAGTCGTCCTCCAATTAATATTTTACATTGGTCCTAAGAGTTTATACGATAATTTAAACGAGTATGTAATTATAATAACAAGTTCACATAAAAAGCAGTTGGAGTAAAACCGTGGAAACAAATCGATCAATAAAATGTAACAAAAAAATGGAAAAATCAATAAATGTAGGGAAACGTTTATTCCTCGCACTCAAAGTTATACTGAAGTAAAAATACAAATCGTACAACGATAATAGATAAAAATGCAAATTTATACAGTTATATAATATATTGAAGTATGTAAATGCTAAACCGGAGTGCTTAGAGTACACGGTTTTAAGTAGGTATACCGCCCATACTATATAAGTATCGGACGTCCACGGATCTATGTATAAGAATATGAGAAATCGATCGAATTAATGTTTATACAATTTTCATAATTTTCGACTTTTTGTTCGGCCGACGAAAACCCAGAAAATCGAGAAAAATGTTCATGAAAATCGACCCCTACCTATAAATTCGTGCGCACGACCATAATGAATAATAATAATAATATTATTGTTTACGGCGATCGGTCCGGCCCGACCGTCCTTCATCGTGATTTTCCGCAAAAAGTAAACAACACAATATCATCATCATCGTCGTCGTCTTCGTCGTCGTAATATAATGCATCTAATTTAGAAACAACAAACTATGATTTGATTTACAACGTTTCTCGTTCCTCGATACAATATAGTGGACGCGAATGTTTTATGGGCGAATCTTAACTCCGCCGAGCATGTGTGTTTACGCAAGAGTACGTTTAAATCATCGTCATGTGCCCACGACTTGTTGGCAACGGAAAAACAATTTTTTTTCCACTCAAAAAAAAAAAAGCAGCACAATATATAATAATATAATCTATATTATTTTGTTTCTACGTGTTTTCGAGCTAAATCTACGGCGGTTTTCGCATAGGAAAAAAAAAAAACCAGATAGCACATACAAGCGGCGACACTAAAATGCGCATATTATTATATTATGATAATGCGGCCAATACGAATGGAAATTTATTTATTTCGACATGTGCTGCGTACGGCTGCACATTATATTATTGTCAAGTCTGCGTGAAATTCGTCCGACGCGTATAAAATAATCGTTATTATAGTTCGCCGAGCAATTTATTATACCGTACACGAAGGTAATTCGTCCGATAAAAGTCGTAAACCTTTGCTAAATAAACTATTAAATCCCTCGCACGTACGCGCGTATAACATAATATTGAATAATAAATTTAAATGGTCCCGTCGCGGTATAAAATATTCACCGACCGCGGTACGATATAAGTGAATTATATTCTTGTAACGTGAACCGCCACTCGTTTTCGAACAGTTCGACCGTTTTTTAACTGCACGACTTCTCGCGGTAAAATAATATTTGGCTTACAGCAAATTACTATTATGACGATTGCCGCAATACGATTATTATACTGCAGATGTGTCTTATCCATAAGTATATACGACTTCAAAATTGTGTAAAATATTTTTGAAGACATTTTTAGCGGTTGAAAATAAAAAAAATGTCGAACTCGCCCCTATTGTCAAGGGGCGTAAGTGCGAAATGGACTATGATAAAAAATATTATTTTTTAATGATTTATTGGGCGAGTGCTTAAAACCAAATAATTTTAGCTATCATACCGCCATCATATATACATTTCAGAGCCGTTAAATAGTTTATAAAAAACGACTATTCCAAAATTCGATTTTTTTTTTACTTCATTTTCGGTACACGTTTAACATGTCCTAAAAGTGATTCTACTCCTTTTTTTTTATATAAATTTCACTTCACTCTCCAATTTTAAGGCTTTTTTTTCAATAAATCTACAATCAAAATAATTCACAAAACTTTACCAAACAATTTATGTTTATATTATTATCTTCTGAGTTTTTGTATACATGTTAATGTACGTCGTGTCATGTCGCACTTACGCCCATAAACGACAGTCGCATTATAACCTCGCTGGTCGTATTATTTACACGGGGAAAGAGCATAATTAACTGATATTTATTTGACAATCAAGCACGTAAATATAACTTAAAGCCTAAACTAGACGTAAAACCGCACAACTCCACTGACGGCTAAGTCGGAGTGTGATATGATTAATAATAGTAAACTGCAGCCTGTACGTTTTGGCCATCCTTGTATCTGCCTTTAAAAGCCTTTACTCTTCTCTTATTTGTCCTCGTCTAGATATAGTCCAAATGTATTGCATCATGAGAAACGGGTACTATAGCACATTGCGAGCAAGCTGAAAAAGTACAAAATAAAATTCTTCGTTTTATTTCATATAAATACAATAGGTACATTTGATCACTCTGGTTACGATCACATTCTTCAAATACTAAATCTACCTACAAACATTTAAAACACAGGAGAAACATAATTATTCGTACTCCACGTTTCTAGTTAAATTGTTGGACAACGATATTGATGACTCGTTTCTATACTTATAGTATCATATCGTTTAAAATTGACCATCATAATAATATAAGTACGCAACAAAAAACGTGTATTCTCATTTAAAATTACTCAAAACAATTATTGATGGCACAATCCGTTGCAACCAATGAGTAATGTTGGTTAACGAGACGGTTGTAAAATTATCAGTGTCATTAGGACATGAGATATAAGACGTAATCCTCAAAACTATTAACGACAGTCATATTATAACAATTACGTCTTTTACAACCGTAATACTCATGACTGATGCAGTGTTAATAATAATAGATATAAGGTCCATAAAAAAAAAATACCTCTTAAAAATTCGTGTTTTACCCTTTGTGGGGTAATTACCCAAAGGCTGGATTACCGCTGCATTAGGCCTACCGACCGAGAATCGGCCACACCCACCGCACACACGGACACCTCGTGAAAAACAAACCACCGATGGAATGCACCCCATGCGGAGTTATCCTCACAGTGAAACATACGATGACTGAATGCAGATCAATCGAAGAAGAAAGGAAATAACCATTTAACTCATTCCAACGAAGAAATCCGAAAGCTTAACGTCATTCATCAATAACATAAAAATAGATAAAAAAAACATTTAATAATTAAAATACATAACATAGTCATAGGTCATGTTTGTTGTGACCAATTGAATCCAACGTGTATATATCAGCGTTTCTCAACCTAGGGGTCGCCAACATATTATTTAGGGTCGGGTATGATTTAAAATTTAAATGATTGCAAGGTTATTTAATGTGAAAAACGTATGTAGGGGGTCGCTAAAATATTGAAATTCAAAAAGGGGGTCGCTACAGCAAAAAGGTTGAGAAACACTAGTATATATTATTGTGTTGAAATCTACAAAGCTCATGGTCTTATATGCTGCCGAAGATATACCTAATGAACAGGGCTCGTGAGGGCTCTAAAAAATGACTAAATATATGTGTACTTTTGCACTAAAAACTGTATAAATATGCATTCAAACATATGCCTTTAAAAGTTCAGAAATTGTTAGTCTGAACTCGCGCACACGTCGAAATAACGACTGAAATAGTCGAGAATAAACCACTGCAAAAACATATCGAGAAGATAAGACTACAATATTTCATGTGACACGTTTTCCACTAATCGCTCAACGAGGGCAACTGGCTGTATACGTTTTATTTTCAATAATTTTAGGTTGTGAAAATTCCTATATATTTTATACGCAGTGTAAAAGTAGAAAATTATTGCATTTTCGTCAAATTTCGGTGAAAATATGCTAAATATATTATAATATGCACTATAAAATAGAAAAACGCGTAAATATGCCAAATAGTCCTAAAAAACCTTTAAATATGCAAAAATATGCAAAATAAAACTTCAAAACATGGTATACCTACCTTGATATGGATTTCTACGTCACCTGGCATTAAATACGACTTAGCAAGATTGATAATATGTAAAATGTAAATGCATGAACTCACGAACCCTGCCAATAAAATATAAATAAAAATAAGTACTATATCTCGATAAAATACATATTCACAATATTTATCCAACTAATTCAATCAAAATTACGTATAATGTTTATGATTCAATAAAATGTGTGCATTTGAATAAAAATGTGTTTTTCTATTTTCTCGTTATTAACTATTATCATTACCAAGTCACATGGTTTTAGTATTAGCCTCTAATTGTCATATTATTGTATAGCTATTTTTTAGTGTATAATAAAATCAAAACTTTATTGTAAGACTTATCATTGCTATTAGTGTAGGTACTGTTAAAATCGGGTTGACGCCCGTTGTTGTATCAAATAAAATAAAATAAAACTTACTCAAATTATAAGCCTCCAGAATAGATTTGAATGACAAAAAAAAAACTTGATAATAAGTTTGCTGTTCAAAACGCGAGCGATATTAAACAATAATTGTCGAATCGACTCTGTAATAACAGGGAAACGGAAAAACTACCAAAATTTGAATTCCCATTGTGTTGTGGTGTAATTGGCATTATTGGTGTGATGAACGATAAACCTTAATTTCTCGGCGTAAAATCTGAAATCGCACGACTTACCCAGGTCAAGCACTTACCCTGCTACACTTTATATCATCTTTAATGATGTAAAAAATATGATAAAATGTAGTACAGAAATAAAAATAATTATTATTAATATATTATAGGTACTTCGAGGTTCGTCCAATTAATTCTGAATTACGCGGCATTATCATTATATAGGGTCAGGCCATAGGGATGCCACATTTATTTATTTTTTCTTCGTACACAGACATTTCAAATCATATGAATATGTTTGTAATTTACATAGATGCTAATTGAGGGGAGAAGAGGGGACGAGGGCGTAGCCCCGTGAAATTCAAAAGTCATAAATAATATGACCATAAAAAAGTTTATTTCGACTTTATAAATAGGTATTTACTGGATTTTTTGTATTTGAAAAAATATTGGAATTTTAGGACTTATGTTTCCAATAATTAACGTATAAACTTATTACAAAATTACATAAATATGTGATATATCATATTCTTAGTAGTTTTTGGTAACTGCGATTTTATTATTTTCTCTCACTTTCATAGGCCACACATAACTATAGTGCCAATATAATATAATATATTATATAGGAAAAAATGATCTCAATACTTTTTACAAACAAATCATGCAATATAAAATCTACACAAAAAACCTAAAAAAAATGTAACATAGTATTATTATTACAATAATAAAGTTTTTTTAAATGTACTAACAACTCCTACTACATTTGTATACTGCATGTAGGTACCTATTACTTATTATTATGTTTACTTATTTTTTTCATTCGAACATATTTATTTATATTTACATTACATTTATACATTTTTTAGTTTCAGCACAATGTACAATAAGTACATACAACGAAATAAGTATACGACCAACCGTTCCCCCTACACAAACAGCTAATGGCTACAGTTGCCGGCCTTAAGTTCGATTCAAAATAAAAATAAGTACATATTTATTATTTATATGGCCATCAAGGCGTCTAGATACAGAGGCCCCTAAATGGAGTGTACAAATATTACAAATATGCATTAATACTGTACAGCCGCTGGCCGGTATTATAAAAATTAATTTATAAAGAATTTTTTTTTTCGTAATATTTTGGGATTGGGGGCTCTGAGTATTATATTATGATAATAGAATACCTACCGAGAAAATCCCAATTTCAATATGGGTTTATCCATCCATTCTCACTTTAAAACAAACGCGACGTTAAATACTTGAAGAGTTGAAACAAATATATAGGTAATATGTACCACTATTGTACCTAGTTAAAACAAATAATAAGGATTTATTGTTTAGCTATTATATAATTCAAATTTCAAAAATAAGTCAAACATAATATGATCACTGAATGCCAAAAATACTAAGGCACCAGAAAAAACACCATATTTCACAACAGATCGGAGAAGCACTATAGGACCAGGCCTATACAATCAACCACCGACATCATACAATTTATATAAAATAAATGCAATTATACGATTTAATTTAAACCACTCAGTATCACAATGTAAACACAACACTGCAAACCAATTATAAGTTGATGTCAGACTATAATGGTCCGAGCAGCCGATGTTTATGTACAAATCGATAAAAAAAATAAAATTTTAAATGCTATACGATCACAAAACATTACATTTTTGAAATAATTGTAAAAAGAGGTTCGTATGGGGGAGGGGATTTTATACCGGTGTACACTTCATACGAATACGGGACTAATGAGATCCTTCCCATTTAATTAAAATCATCTGTAAACAGCCTAATTAAATTTTTATTAAATATACCAATAATGATTATGTATGTCAAGAGTCAAAAGTAAAAAGCATCAAGACGATCAAAGCCCTATGTTTTAAAAATAATTTTTAAAAAACAATAAAAACATAAAAAAACCGTCCCTCGTGAAAAATTAAAGTACAGATACAAAGACAATATTGATATTTTTAACCAATTAAAAAGAAACTGTTTAGCAACAATTAATGTAAACGAGATGAAGTACCCCCCCAAAGGTTTTTGATTAACTTTAGGTGTGAAACCCTAACCGAACTAAAATCCTGCGTACGCTATAGCGCTCTATTATTTACTAGCTGCAGTATACCTAAGTGTACACCCTACTTCGTATGAGGAAAAACGAACAAATATAAAATACGGCTTTATATCGGCTCAACACTTTAGCCCCTTCACAAGTAATGTCAGTTCGGATATTTTATAGGCTAGCTTGGTATATTTTCGAACGAGGTTCGGACTAAACTCACGAAACTCGATGTCTCCAAGAATAATTGTCTACGACATTTTCGTTAAAATTGGTCGAGTAATTTTTGAGTTCATATACAGGTATAGGTAATATATATGTGGCAAGGAGAGTAATTTTATAAATTTAATCTCTCTAGTATCTGTTTTACGATATCGGTGTCGTTATTTGAGCCCGTAAACTCGAAAATTTGACCTATAATCTGGCCGAGTAAACAACAACGTCAAACATTTGTCAAAAAAAAAAAAAAAATATCAATTTTCATCGTTAATCTCAAAATCCTCGAGTGAGCGCCTCTTTCGAATGCGAATTTCGGAAAATATTTTTTTTTTTAGTGCGCCCCATGCGTGGAGCCATGAAGGTATCATGAAAACGTCAAGTCTCTAATTATTATAATAGGCCTTCGTTGATCAGCCGGTCAGCCGGGACACGTTCGATTATTATTTACAGAAGAAAGACCAGATAAATATTTGTAAAAAAATCCATACCAATTAGAAGTTTGAAAAAAATGATGGATGGCAAATAATTTGTAAAAAATACTTGTGTCAGGAAATTTCTAAATGATAAATTTGTAAAAAGTTATTACGTTTCAAAATTATTGTCTCCAAAAAATATTGATATCTTATAAAATAGTTAAAAATGAACTACTTGACTAGTATAAATGTTTTTTACCATCAACATTTGTCTGTAGATTATTTGATATAAAAATAAATGTTTAAATGTCGATTAGGACAAAAGTTAGGTCTTTCTGTCACACCATGTGTACAGATTAATTATACACTATTGGTTAAATTAATTTTTAACAAGACATCGCATTATATTGTTATATTATCTAAATTATAGTTATTGAATGCTATTGTACTATATTATTATTATTTAGTTTGGTGTTTATACTTATAAATTATAAAATAGAAAGAAATAGAATGTGTGAATAGGATCGTGGTGTATAAATAATAAATATATAGCTTTAAATAAGTCCAAATATTTTTAATATTTCATTGTGAATAAGCTGAGCAAAATATCCAAAAACAATAAACGTGCAAAAAAAAAACTTAATTTATAAGATGGTAAAAAACAAACTACTATTGACTTAAATAAATGTTTACCATCAAAATTTGTCTATAAATGATTAAGAAAAAAGAAATGTTTATATACTGATTAGAACAAAAGTCAGGCATTTCATTTGCCAGATCTTTCTGTCACACCCTGTATTCAGATGATTAATTAGGAATGGTTATAAGGTGGCTCAAACTTATTTTTGACAAGACATCGCATATTATTGTATTACCTATATATTATAATTATTATTACATTATTTGTTTATTTTTAAACATGGCTGTGACTTTGATGCACTAAAAAAGTGTGCATTATTCATTTAAAGGCAAAATGTTCTTTAAAATATGTACTAAAAAATTTTTAAAAAATGCAAAATCATGCACTTATAATTTTAAAAAATGCTCAATAAATCTTTATTGAAAAACTGATGAATTTATTAACTAATAATAAAAAAAATGGCTTACAAAAAAAAAATTTTTAAAAAAGTAATTTTTTACGGGGTACTTAATCTTGCAATAATTGTTCTTATTGCCGTCTGAATAAAAGAAACACTTGACACATCATATTATAAATCTTTTGAACTGCAGGTTTTTAGATTGAAAAAATAATAAAATTTTAAGAAAATAATCGTTAATTCGATGAAATCTTGAAAATATGCCATTAAATGCCTTAACCCTTAAAATATGCAAATATACGCAAAAAAATATTTCGTATTTGACCTATATAAATAAGTCAAAACAAATTTTGGCCGAATTCATTTTTTTATATCGTACAGCAAAAAAAACATACTCAAATGCATTAAATGTACAGCTCTGCTGCTTATAAATTATAAAATAGAAAGAAATAGAAAATGTGAATAGGATCGTGGTATACAAAAATAGCCTGAAATAAGTCTCAACATTTTTAATATTTCATTGTGAATATACATACCTATATAGAAAACATCTGAACAAAATAGTAAAAAACAATCAAAATCGTCAGAGGGAAATGTCGTTATACTTTTACTCCAAAAATTAGTCGAATGCGCCCATAAAAAAAGCTGTGTCTTGATTATTTTAAATGTAATTTTCAAGCCTCGGGTGTTCAAATCAATATAGTTTGTATGAATTTTAAGTACAAAATAATTAGCAAACTTTCGTGATTTTAACTGACAGATTTGAACTTCTATAACTTCTATAACTTTTATAACTAAAAAACAGAGCATATATAGGTTACGTTGAAACTAAAGATAGATGTGTGATATATTTTTTAACTACCAGGCAACAGGTTATACTCATTTTCGTGATTTTTATCGAAAAAATCAATAATGAACCAAACTAATATTTAAAGTACGTCAAGTCTAGAAAATATTAATGCAACATTATGATACGGCTTTCCGTTTTTGAATTACGACAAAATATTAAAATCGATTTTGTCGGCAACTGTTTAATGTATATTTAATAATATGTTAGTCCAGTGTCAGTGACTGTTGGGTAAATGACTTTTAAAAAGTTAAGGCTTTTTATTTTAATTACATTCTGACGTTATTTTTATCATATGCAAAGTTAGTTTTAATAACCTTCAGGCTTAATTGTAAACAAATTTAATTGATTTTTAATTTTTCTCAAACATCCTGATCCCATAGGTATTGTCATATGTACGTTCTAGATACATAACTTATTTTTATAACGTGGAAAATTGCTTTTAAAAATTAATCTCGCTACGTTTGCATTAATTCAGATTAAAATATACAATGAAATTATTGTAGCGTTATTGCAAGAGTAATTTCGTTACATTAATTTGTAATTTGAATTACCCATTATAACTACCCGTCACCGTATGGTACAGACGATCATTTAATAGTTTATATGTCCGAGCACAAATAATTGAAGAAAAAACGTTATGTTTCAAAATAAAATTTCTTTCTATAATATGAACATTCCAAGTAAAAACTTTAAAAAAATAAATTAATAATTAAGACTCCGAAGCGAGGGAGTAAGCAAAAAATGTTCAAGGGGGGAGGGGAAGGGAGAAGGTCAAAATGTTTTAATTTTTCAGTTTTTTGTTTCACTATGTCAGATCAGGTTCTGATGTTTTCTTTCGTGTAGGTAAGAAATGTAAGAGATTTTTTTATTAACTAGGTATATGTAGACTCAAATCTTAAGGCATTAGTTTTAATTACCTAATTAAAATGGATTTTTAAATTAACAATAATGCATTTGTTTTTTAAATAAATTAAATGTTACCATTGATTTGATAATTTAAGGTTATTTATAAAATTTAATGTTTCTAGCTTCTGTAAAATAAAATATAAAGACAACCATTAGGAAATAACTTATTTCTTTTATTACTTGAGAACAAAACATAACTGTTATAATTACAAATTTCAACTGTAATAAACAATCTCGGTTAAAAACTTTAATAGTCCACAAATTAGAATATTATGTCAGCTAGCTCACATAATAATATACATAAAACAAATAATAAAAACTTTTATATAAATTTTAATATTAAAACATCTAACACACATTATATTGCGACAATCGTATGTTGAGTATAATATTAGTTAATAAAAAAAAAAATAGTAGTTCAACAAATTTAATATTTATATTTAATAAAAAAAAAAAAAATTTTATCAAAAATAAACTATTAATTGGTAACTAAACAATAGTGCCATTCTACGCGGGTATACCTGTAGGCTATAATAGTAGTTGATACTCATTTTTCATTTCAAAAATAATTTATTTTGTGGTTTTTTACATCGCATAATGATTATGATAATCGAACCGTGAAAAAAGTCATGGGTGGGAGAGCAAATACCCCTACTTGCCTCCCTCCGTGGTGAACGGAAATTTCCACGAACTATATGGCAATATTATTATTAATCGGTCGACTTGCTCCTCGCCGGTACACGTGTCTTGGTGTCGATCTATTCTAAAAGCTTGTTCAGCACATTTCTTTGACCGTCCTTTAGGTGACACTCCTTACAGAGTGATTTTTTAAGCATGCTCATCCCTACTTTTTAAATTTAATTCAAATTCTGATTTTTAGAGTTTTTAAGTAGACTTAAAGGCTATATTTTCAAATTTCTGATATTTTTTGTATTACTTTATTCTGTGGCGATACAAAGTTCTACATTTTAAATAAGAACCTCTCTTTTTACTAAAAATTATTTAGTGGATGATTTTTTTTTGTAAATTTTGATGTAGGTATATCCAAATCAAAATTCTAATGAGTAGTGTCTGAGTTATTATAGTCTATAGAATCTACTTTGGTTTATACTAAGGATAATAATCCTTGAAAATGGTTTTATAAAAATAAAAACTATATGTTATGTTAGATGTACTATACTTGGATCATTTTAATAAATTATTTATATTGATAAATCAATAGTAATTGCTAGTTTTTTCAAATCGTCTAATCCTTGGGGGCTTACTTAACCCATTCCCATCATAGACATGTTATCCTTATCGCACAAAGTTACATAACTCAAAAACTACCAGCTTGAATTTCGACTTAGATTATACATCTAAATTTTCAAAAAAATTGTCTACTTGAAAATAAAAAACAAAAAAAGAGGTTCCTGATTGAAAAACTGATGTTTGTATTGTCATAGCAGGATCATCCTTAAGTGGTATAAAAATGTCAATGATTCGAAAAATAGTCTCCAAGTGTATTTAAAAATCTGAATTTTAACACAATATCATGTATAGTTTAAACACGAAAATAGGATGAGCACGCTTAAAAAATCGCCTTGTGGTTTAAAAACAGTGGTTACTAATACTGAGTATTCCCATTTTTCCGTATCGATTATCTTGAAATATACTGGGAATTTGTGACCACCCCAAGGAGTACCACTCTTACTAGATCCGATTATTAGAGCCAGAAACCACCTTTCAAAGTCAAACCGTGCTTGAAAACAAAAATAAAAAAAACACGAGACATTGTTTTTTTCGGGGGGGGGGGGGGNNCCCCCCCCCCCCCCCCGGTTAACTTTTTTGATTTAAAATGAATTTAATATACAACTTATGGAACCAAATCAATTCTAATAATCAGCCAAGTTTCTGCCTAATAGCATAATAATTGTTGTAATAATAGTTATAAT
>PVMI01081328.1:0-16767 GCA_008528875.1 Aulacorthum solani
AAAAAGCTAATTTAAAAAAAAAAACAACAGTAATAATAATAAATTGTCATTATATACACCCTCTCCGCGGCTGTACAATGAGTATTACAGATTAAAACCCAATTATTGGAGTGCGCGCACACGATACTATTGTATGAAATATGGAAATAACTGTGATGGAACAATTTTTAAAACTAGCGCCGAGAACTCCGCATATTTAGCATACTATAGTAAGTTATACACGAGCTATGTGGCTATATATTATATTATATTATTATTAACGCAGCCAAACCGATAAATCGTCCGAAACGGGTCTCGGTGATATATGATACACGCGGCCGTATATCACTGAGGCGTACGCAGAAAAAAAATTGATATCGAAAATAATATTATAATCATAATAGTATATACTTGTATTAAATATTATATTATGTACCTACACCGGTGGTGCACCGCGATCGTACTTCACGACCTTAGTCTCAGTTGTATACTACTCGTATAACATAATAATATTGTGCCTCCTATACACTGTTGTAACTCATCTTAACATATTATAGGTCGCTCGGTCCCGAGTCGAATAAAACGGGTTGTGCTCACTCGTGGTTCGCGGTGTACCTACACTGGAATGATATTACACGTCATGTATTATAATATATCGTAAAATTATTATTACGTCGACCGCGTGTAGTTGTTGTACCACAAGGCAAAAAAATCACGTATATTATATAATACGAACCGTAATGATATTCGATAGTAATAAAAATAACAACAATAATAATAATAATAATGATAGACGATCGAAAAATACTAAAATATCATACTACAATGGCACGTTGACGACGATCTCCGAGGCGAATTATATATTATTATTATGATTCCGGTGCAAGGACTCGGCTCGAGCAGCATGAGAACGCCGCCGCAGTTACCACGCACACCCGCCCATCATGTGGTAGTTTCGTGCGCGCCCTGCAGATCGATATTGTACGGTGTTATTATTATTATATACATAATATACGCGGCACAGAGAAGACGTCCTCGCATATTTTATATTTACATGACATACACTCGCGTATATAATATATATTATTATAATATATATATATATAATATATGTACACACTGTCACACGCATATCCCGAGTCACCCGTATACCGCGGTCCGGGTGGTTAGCCTATATAATACAGGCTCAACGAATACACCTATAACCTACAACCGCCCTACCCGATGGAAGTGTGCGGTATATGGTTACAAAAATCGGGCGGACGGTTGCGGGTTCTGTGTAATTATAGTAATAATATCAACTCGTATCTTGCCGGTGCGTACTTGCATTATACCCATGTAGAGAATACATTACAGACAGCAGCCGTGCAGGGTCCGAGACGATGACGACGAGGATTCGACAAAATCGGATCTTCCACCGAGGGCATTGTAAATATTGTAATAATATTACGATAAGTTGAAATGTTCGATAAACCTAAAGTAATGACGAATTACTACTACTAAAAAATACGAATTAGGTCTTTGAACGTTCGGCAGCTCTTGTGTGCATGCCATTTAATATCATCATCGTGTTATATTATATTATAATAATAATATACCGGTGGCATGCTGAGCCGCATCAAGTACATCGCACGGAAAGAGAAATTTTCACTTTGGCTGACACTTTTCACTGCCGGCCGCCGTGCGAAAGCCAACGATGCCGGACGGAAAGTGTTATTTTCCTTCTCCCCCCGAAACGACGGTGCGGTGATCCTGAGGGTTGGCGCTCGGTCGGTGGTAGGTCTTACACATATGACAGATATAAAGTGACATCCGTACATGGTGGCAGAGTAGTATTGTATTCTCTTGCACGCACTTATTACTATACACACGCGGACACTATACTGGAGAAAAGCTCGTGCCCGGATCGAATATGTATTATTATATATACATAGGTATTATGTATATTACACGCGTTTGCCCGCCGCAGAAGCGAGCGGTTTAGCGTTAACCCTTCGCGAGCGATATTTCTGGCCATATTACTATTAGTGGAAGGAGGGTGGGATGGTTGGGTTTCGTTTTTATTCGTCCCGAATTCTCGTCCTCCACCTCTGCTTTTCCGTGTCAAAACGAGCACCATACATGCCCTACCTACGCCGTTATGTTGTACGTACATAATACGATGCACACATTATGATGCACGCCATAATATTTTATGCACACATATATATATATATATATATATATGTATGTGTGACGGGCGAGCCGCGCACGCGATTTCATATATAATATTAACCCTGCGGAGGGGTGTCCGGAAAATCCTTCATGTCAAAATATAAAAGGCACTTTTTATCTGTAAATAAGCATCACGCGGCGTGTAGTAGGCCGCATAATATATTATATTATGATAATATAGTGAAATTCGTGACGCCAACGATTGGCTAGTGTAGAGTAACTAGGTATACACCATATAATATACTGTAATATTATATTATTATTTATACAACGCGTACACCTAAGAGAGAACGATATCGAACACGTATCACATTTACGGTGTACTCGTGTAAGCGGTGTTCGCGAGTGCGTGTATACCTATACTCCGGTGTCGGTTATCTAATGTGGACCATACATATAGGTACATGAAAGCGAGGGTATAGGTCGCCCGGGCTTTCGGAAATCGTGAGCGCGCGCCGCACGTATTCGTCGAGACGTTTAAGCGATGATTTTCACGCGTAATCCCTAATTATTATACCATTGTACATAATAATATTGTATACGGCACGACATAACTCACAGACAGATGTATTATATTTGTATATGGGTATGTAGAATATGGCGCCGGACATTCGATTATTTGCAGTATTACACACAAACGCATTATAGAAGGCGATAATGACGGGCTAAGGCCGAACATAATAATATGTAATAACTGCTGTGTCGACGGCGTCGTCGCCGTTGTGGGGAGTGACGATTTTCGATAAACGCCGTGCATTCTGTGTGCATCACAATTTAATATTATAATATTATGTGCGTACAATAATTATTATATTATATAATGCACACATAATAATATGTATGCACATGCGCCGCGATGTGATAGCATAGTCGATAGCGACTACGACAAACACGGCCAGTGTATGCATGCGGGTCCATATTTAGTACATTTCAGTATTGGAGGGAAGGTGGGTGGAGGTGTTGGATTGACAATTTCCGCCGGCGGCGCTCTTCGGGGAGAGGCAATATTCTTTGACCATTTAGTATATTATAATGTATGCTTATCTATATAATGAGTATATCAAATCGCGGAGAGATAAAAATTAAGAAAACAAAATTCCTAATTAGGTAGGTACTACTAAAATTTAAAACCACTTTTACTGCAGTTTATTTGTTGCCCCCGGCGTCAACTTTTCTAAATACCTGCAGCCCTGAATTATACTAAGTGCGGTAAAACCGCGTGCGACGCTGGCCGCTCTTATTGCCGCTGTATATTTAGTGACGGTAATATTATTATACTCGGTGTGTGTGTTTTCGTCAAACCACCTACTCACGAGTTAAAAATGAAAAGAATTGCTGACCATTGTGGTGTGATTTCAAAATCTCTGACGTGAATGCGTTGATGGTTTACGGTAAAAATAATATTGTAACAGGCCTGTATAGCCTGTTTATCGGGCGCCTAAAACAAGAAAAAAAGATAATTTCTTTTGATAAGAAATTTATTAAATATTAATTGCACTCGGCGTTTTGTAGGTCAATCAACTTGAAATTGCACTCCTAGAAAAACGTTACTGGTTACATAGGCTTATACAATAATAAAATAGTCTTACATTTTCGATATTGTTAGGTAATCACTTTGCGGTATTCACTTTTTGGAAGCAAAAGGTTCATCAACCTGAAAACCACATAAGTATACGATCGATATGACATAGACTATATCTAAATATGGGATGTGTTTAGGATTCGTATTTCTGTAGTATTTTCAAGAAGACATTTTTCATAATTTTAAGATGTTATAAGAAAAAAGCCAAAAAACAGAAAATAACGATTATATACCCACATGGCCAACAAAAATATTTGAAGAAATGTTAGTAAGAAGGACGTTATAATCTCCCTTCAGACTAATATTAATTAAATGGCCTTATTTACGAATCATTTATAATTAAAATTTATAATTTATAACACACCGCCTCTCAAACGAAACAAAATGAAGACAATACTAGTACCATATCGTGCAATTTTTTGTTTTGTTAGTCTTGAAATAACAGACATCTAAAGTTTTAAATGTTAAATTATTTTGAGCGATATTCGAATCATATGTACAGCTTTTTAAATGTTAAAATACAAACAACTAAAAATACATCAAGTATTGTTTAAGTTAAGTTAATATAATGCAATATTGATAACCATTAACATATAGGCATAACACGCGAAGGTAGTCGATGAACCGTTCTGAGTGCAATTGGTAGGTTCAATATTTTTTTTAGCTTATTGGTACAAAAAAGGTTAATTTGAGGGGGCAGCTGGACTACACCCGTTTTATCCGGAGGTTGTTATAAGAGACTGTAGAAAGATGACAACAACAATAAATAATAGTTAATAATCAGACGACTTGGTAAGAAAGAACAACGTTTTAATAATATATATAATATATTATACATAGTATACACTGACCGTCGACACAACCATCAACAATAAGCGATATAAACCCGATTATAACTTCACGGTTGGCGTGAGTGGGGGAGTGAAACGGTTGGTCTTTAATTATATTTATACCCCGTGAAGCAGGTTATTATTAATTATTATTATAAGGTATTATATTAACTGCGGAAAAAAATTAAGCGCTAATTCGGAACGATGTTTCATCGTGAAAAGCGACTAAGTGTACACAATTAATTATCTTGGCGAAACCGTTAACCGAAATAATAATAATTTAACGTCACATCGGTAAAATATCATAGAGAGTTACAGTAAACAATATTCAAACGTATTACAGAATATTAATAATATCATAATATTAACAATACATTATTTAGGTGTTATTGTATTAATTTATATATTTTTTTTCATTGTGGGCGGAGTGATTGGGATAGTGGTGGAGTCAGCAGCGTACCTTTAGGTATTTAATCAACAATCAATTTGGACGGCACGGGGCGGGTACACTCGTGAAAACAGACGACGTTCCAGCAAATTTGATTTACTTGAAACGCGAGCGCTTTCACCGTCGCTGATTAAAAGCGATATTTATTTTAGCCTGCAGAGTATAATGGGAGGGAGGGCAAGAGCGGTGGTGAATTAATTCAATTATAGTTACACCTACCCGAACGTGCGTGCGGCTAACAGTTTTAGTTTTTGATCTATTTTTTGAGAAAAATCTTGTTCTGTGAAATAAATTAATGCCACCCCACGGCTCGTAGTCTGGTATAATAGTATACAGTATATATGGTCTTGTATTATTACATCCAATCATAGGCTTCACTGTACACACTCAGTGGCCGATCGAGTATACACTTCATAATCTCGTGCATACATGCATATACGCACACAATCATCAAGTTGTTGATTACTACCTATGTGTGTGCGCGAGTGTGTGTACTAGGGGAGTATTAAGCAGCTGCAGCGGAGAATGACAAAGAGGCGGTGTAGGAGTAGACGCTGTGTATATAATTATTTGTTCCCTCACATTTTTGTGGGACATTACGAGCGACGTCATAAAGGCTTTCCGCAGAATACCGAGTTTATTTTGTCCGTCGTTTTTAAGTCGTTCACCCCTCCGTCTCCGCTCCTTTCATTCCACGGCATAACAGCAGCAGCACGTGACATTTTTCACTACCTATTTTTAATACTGTACATACACATAATAAAAACAAGAGTTTATTTTATTCTATATACTCGGTGAACGCGTATACCTTTATGCGTGTATACTAAGTTCTATAATGATATGCAAAATAATAGTAAGACATATATTATACATTAAGTAGGTATAGTATAGTATAGTATAATATGATAAGGTAAAGCGAGTATAATAGTGTCTCGTAATCCGAACGGAATTTCTCGCGCGGATTCCACGACTCTGCGGCGTGCCATATAATATGTATTGTGATAGTGAGATAAACGCGAAGGCGCACCACGACGACCATCATAGTGAAACGTTTTTAATATTCGTCAAAACCGTGTTCTTAAGCACGGGGACAACTGAGTGGAGGAAACGACCAGAAACGTGATTAAAAAAAAATTTAAGTTAAATGAGGTGCGACGGCGGCGACAACGCAGTAGTCTAAAAGTTTTACTGAAAACAAAAAATTAAAAAAAAAAAAAAACGACTACCCGCAGCCATAAAGCGGTGGTCTAACTTTTTAAACACAAACTCAAAGGTTTCGCATTACTTATTTATGTACATTATAATGCACGCCGCCCAGTGGATTATGTCCGTATTTCGTTAAAAACAAAGAACGCATCAAATTGTCGTCGGCGCTGTCATCCGCGACTTTAAGTTTTCGAGTAAATAAATGCATATACAAGACGTCGACAGTAAACTAAGCGATGATCGGATCCAAGGATAGACATCAACCATGGTAAATAAATAATTAAGCACACATCTACGATCTGTATCTACACGGACGGCTCCATACGGGTACCTTAATGTGGGTTGGCTATCGAGCCGATAACGTTATTCCTGTTGGATTTTCCAAAGGATCAGAAAAGAGGTCGGTGGGGTTCGCTCCAGCGCCATAACTACATATAATATCGTTTACCGAAATGTGAAAATAATTTTTTACCGAATGGGATTCCCGAACATGGTTATAAGAACACGGCGGAGAGTGATAGAGAGCCGGTCCGGCGGCGCCGTTATGGTCGGTCCCTCGGGTGTCGTTCTGCACTAGCCCGGAGCCACCAAAACGGCCATCTTTTTATTTTTTAATGGACTTTATACATTTTTCATCGGTATATTCGGTACTTACGCAATTACACATGTTTTCTTTATACTGGACGACGGATGCGTGTGATACCGAACCAATGTCGATCGGTTGGTGCCATTTCTGCAGGTATGTCACGAGACGCAGTTACATTCGTCATACATATTACCAGAAATAATATTATCTTAAAATTTTTATTTAAAAGAAAACACGATACAAAAATGCGCGATAAACGAAAAATTGTTATTGAAATATTGCATAGCTGGACGAAAATTGACGCCAAGTAATCGCACAAGTATAATAATATTATAATCATTATAAATACATTTATGTGTGTTGATATTTCAACAATTTCAACTATTCGCATTCCTTGGATTTATGTGGTTTTTTGTACAAACATTTATTCGAGTGTATAGAATGCACGTCAACCATCTGTGTATTATGATGGAATAGAACGCATGTCACAAAAGCGCACCAAACACCCGGGAGGATTGTATTTTTCTTAGCATAATATTTTGGACATTTGGTTTTAATACTCAAAAGTTCTCTACAGCCAGTTTCAATTTTTTCTACATTCCTGGTAAAATGTTTATTCGGTCAAATACTTTTAAAACTCAATAACGTCTAAGCTGGGTTCGAAAGTTTGGAGCTAACCGCTGTCACACACATCCTTTGCAGTAAGCTCGCGCTGCACAACCTTTTCCTTGATATATACGGGCGCCAAAACTTCAAAACATATTCTATCTCAGACACACACATTTGTATTATATATAATTTAAATGTATTTATGTGAAATTATATTAAAAGTATTTTTTTGTTTTATTAAAAGTTATATAATATAAGTTGTAATAGAAGTTATAATATTATGATAGTTTAACTTGCAGCCCAATGTAGAAAATACATTAGATATTTGTGGAGGTATTGAAATCGAAGTTACGATTTTTGACAGTGATGCGTATCATTAATAGTATAAAATATGAAAATAAATCCGCTGGTAACGAGCATATCCAAGAGCATATCAATAATAAACAGAAGGTTTTGTTAACCGGACCATTAACCAATGGCCAAAAAATGGTATTGTCCTATTTAAATTCGCAATATATTTAAAACATAATAATCGGCCCGGAGGGGATTAGTCGACCCTAAATCACGTGAATTATTGTTATTTACGCCCTCATAACTAAAAAAACATACACAAGCACCCTCTCACACACACACACTCAATCAAATACACATATATTTTATTATATTAATAATGATATATATATATATACATTATCATAGCACTATTCACACCGTTCTTCATATACATACGTGTATATCATACAGTTTGTAGTAGTTAGAATTTCTAAAAATATCTTTTGTGTAAAAGGAGCAGCAAAATGTAAGTTTTCATAGCATTTTCCAGAAATTTTTTTCACATTATTTTGCTGTATTAATTATTACCCTTCGCACGCAGCGTTCAAAGCGAGACCTTCTTTTGTATATATTATTTCTAAGTGAAGGAACGCAAGTGTAATTTTTTTTTTTTTTTATTTTGTTGTGCACTTAATGCGTTCTCTGTAAAATGACGGTAAACGGCGGGGTGTGTGTAGGTGTGTGTATATGCGTGTTTATATTTATGTGTGTGTAGTTGTCATTGTATATATAGTCATCGTTAAATTTTACGGTAATTATAAAATATTTACATAATTCAAGAGTAGGTACTGCGCAGCTATACATACACACAAACACACACATGCGCACACAAAATATAACATGTGATGTTCCTTTTAAAATGTTTAATAATACATCACATTTTTTTGTTTTTGTACAATTAATGAGTTTTAATTATTCTCTCTGTATTTCCACGCCGAGGGGGTGAATGGTAGATTTTGGACGTCCTCAGAAATTTTCTAGAACACCAGCGTTCACTACACTCAACAGACATAATTTATTTTGCCATTGGATACTATACACGGATACGTTTCATAGGAGTCTAAGATTTTCGGCAAACCCCTATTTCGGACACTGAACACACGAGTCTATTGGATATTACGTCGCGGATGAGTTGTATATGCTCTTTGCTATCCGATCAGCCAAGCTCCATTAATACCATCGCGCAAAACGTCACCCAAAGGCTACGTAGCCACTTTCAACAACCATTTTTCAAATAAAGAATGAAATAGTGAAAAAAAATCAATGAGGATAATATAAAGTAAGCTACCCTTAGAAACACGAAGGGATACCAAGTATTGTACCATATTTTGTAAATATCACGTTTTTATTTACAAATAATATTAGCATATACAAGTAAGTTGAATCATGACTTTAATCAAAACTTATAATCTTGACTTTCAAGTATAAACTTTTTATTTTAGTATCGAATACACTGCTGTTTTATAATTTACAAGACTTTCATTAAATGTAATTAAATAACTGTAAGCTAATCACAATTTCCACTGAAGCGTTTCGTTCAATAAAAAAAATTGTACTTACTAAAGCGATTATTATATTTATGAAAATAAAAAAATCGTGACATGTTATATGACTAATAATAAAATTTTATACAACCATGCAACATAAAAATACTCAGGTTTTAACCTAATATATATATATATATGGTATGCTTATTTTAAACTCCAAGCCCACCGACATTAAGTATACCAATATATCGTCTGTCAAATACAGAGCCAAACATATATTTTCAAGTGTAGGCAGTATTGTTTTTATACATCAAGAATAATTTAATTTTGAATGCGTGGAAGGCAAAGTTCAAAGTTTCGATATAAACAAGTTTAAATGACGAGTAATTTAGTAAGCATGTAAATATAAAGTTCGGTAAATTTGTTATCCCTAGAAGACAGGTATAGTAAAAATTACAACTTCCTGTCAATATAGAAGATATGAAATATATATTTTGAGTAAATTTGTTTTTGAAAGAAGCAATAAATACCATAACTTTAAAAATGATATAAAACTATTAAATAAAATACAATAATAATCATAATAATGATTTTTTTTTTAAAGCTATATACATTTTGAGTGCAAATAATATTAACATTCAACAACTTAACCTACGATTGACGATACTGATATATGTTACTTGAAACAATTTGATTTATTATGTTATAACATTGAATTACTGAATAATAGGAAACTTGCGTATGTGTACGGTAATTGTATCTGTCGGATGGAAATTGCTCGATAACCAAAATGTTATTAAATTACGAGTTTGTGATGTTGGGAATGACAGTATTAATGGATTATGTACTAGCTATGACCATAAACCGAATATCGATGTAATTAATTTCTCAGATTATGTTTAATATTGAACTTGCTGTTGCTTTATATACAAATTGAATAATTGCATTACGCCCTAATGAAAGATAATACGTTTACTCTGTTGTAATATTTTACAACATCGGTCTTTGGCACGGAAATAATTTTTCCTTCATAAAAAATATAATTATTTCTTTACAAAAATTGAACTGGTTTTCAGATTAACTATATCAACGATTTGATTTTAAGACATAAATATTTTAAATAGGTAATAGGCTATAATAATAATAGTAATAACAATAATAATAATATAATATAACTAGTATTATAATATTTATTGTCGTATGGGATATAATTGTATGAAAAAAGGCACGTACCTACTAGTATATACCCGATGGAGTGGTAAGCATTTATAAGTAAAAGTCGTAACAAATTTAATAGAAATTAGATACCTACTTCAATGGTTCACCAATTCGATGCTATCATACTATCATAATAGCACAACAATATCATCAGTAACACATTAGGTAGGTATATAGTTTATATACAAATATTATATAAGGATACCCCTGAGATAGCAGTGTTCTACATATCGGCACTATATTGGGTTTTCTCAAAAATGGTTCATACGCATTTAGCAACAAAGTACAACTCGCAGAAAGGTATTTAAAGTCTGACGAATCCTTTAAATGTATCAATAGTGCTGCAGGTTCCTCATGGGATCTGGGTCACTATATTATAAGCTATATTCTAAAGTCCACTGTGGCATACGTACAACAAAACTTAATATGTTACGACCGTTGTACAAAATACATATAGGTACCTAACCTAATGACTCTGCCTCTAGTGTATTCCCAGCTGATAGCTGTATACGTGCTTTTTGTTTTGTTTATTAATACCGTTTTAGCTTTATATACGTATACAGTCCCAGGGAACACACCATGTCATAGTCGGTGCTTCAGGGAAATTTTCTCGACATAGATATCAACATCTACTTGTTCTCGAATATAACCCATTTAGTAGTATTAACTACCAAAATTAAAGACAACAATAGTAATAAAAGTAATAATAATAATAATAATGATAATGATAATAATAATAATAATAATTATAATAATATAATAATAATAGTGATAATAATAATAATAATAATAATAACCAAAAAAATACTACCTATCGATTTTTTATTTTTGGTTACTGTGTATGTTTTTAATTTGATTTTTAATTGGATAGGTACGCATAATTTTTTTAGTTACAGTTTGTGGTCAATCGCCTGTATTATAACCGGATTTCCAAGATATCGGACGTGACGAGAACCAAAGTGAACTCGTCTCTCAACTACCATATCATCTCATAGTTTCACACACTAGATTGAACGTTGGGCAATAATACTTAATAACTGTGAATAGATCGAAAAAAAATCATGTGCCTACGACTACTTCAGGTCGAGTGTATATATTATCCACGAAAATATTATTATGTTGAGTCAATTTCGGATAACCACAGAACTATAATATTATCGATCAAATAATAACAAAGCATCATTGTCTGGTTGTATATAGAACGATATGAATTGTATAGATTAAAATCAATATTATTATTATTGTAGTCTATGGCTGGAAAAAGGAACGATTTTTCGAAACGAATCGATTTCTCAAAACTCTTTCCGAACGTTTTCAATAAATAAAAATAATAATAATAAATAAGTGGGAAAAATGTACGGGTAGGTAAACCACTAAATTCGTAGTTTATATGCATTTTACACACCCTCGGGACATAGAGATACCCAATTTTCCGTTCGTTCTCACAGATAGTTCAGTAAAATACTAAAATCGGTTTAGCCAAATAAAATGTATGCGTTGGTTTTATAGCAGGTTTCTATGTAATAAACAAATATTTTTTTTTTCTCATGAAATTAAATAAATATATTTTGTGCTAGTTGACGATAATAAAACAAATATATAAAATACCGTTGACGCAATAAATCGTGGCAATCAGGAAATACAATATGTATGAGAACAATGCAAAAAAAAGATACTCCTACTAGACATGACATTGAACTGAAAACAATCGAATTTTAATTGATTACAAAATATATGATCCAACGTGGAAAATACGGAACGTTTAATTAATCGTGCAAAATGTAGGTACATATATTTCTTGTTAAAGGTATTAACAACACTAGTTTTCATGAAATCCGATGAAGTTCGTAACACATTTTGTAAATTATTAATCAAGTATTTGTTAACGGAAAACTGTTTAAAATGGACTAATTCAATATAATATATCCATAGTGTTAAACCTTGCAATAATAGAATTAGAAACAAAAGTTTCTTCAACTATAAATACCGAAAAGAACTTATTTATGCTGCACTTTGGTGTTATTTAATTCCATAACAAATTCTGAAAATTGTTTTACCTAAAAATTATGAATTATTTGGTTTTTATTTATTTTTGGTTTATTAATTTTATTTTACTGAATTTAAGAAGTTTTTTTTAATTTTAGTAGATAAAATTTTTTATGACTTTGTCCTAAAACAAATTGTAAAATAAAATATTGATGAACTAAAATAATGTTTACTAAAATTATTTTTCTATTAGCTGTTTCGAGTATATTATGCAACAAACATAAATACTTATATTTTATATAAACTCAAAAAAAGTTCTACACTATTATCAATGCTTTATGCGCAAAAATATATTTTTATGAGGTTTCAAATTTTAATCATATTGACTTTATTGTTAAAATCAATCAACTAGAAGATGTAAAAAAAAAAATTATTTTTAAAAATATTTTGCATCCGGCATTTAAAACGTTACTCAATTTTCAAAACAAGTAATTTTATTTATTAAATTGCATGACTAATTGATTGGTTATCTACAAATGACTTATCAACTCATATTCCCGGAAAACTGTTTTGAGTGAATAAAATTGAAGACAGAGTTAATATTTTTTTTTACAAAATACAATTTTAGATATTTTTCATAATATTTGATAACATTGATTCAAAAGTCAGAAAAATTAAAGTTAGTGAGTCGTTGAAGTATTTTTTTTTCTTAATATATTAAAAAAATACAGGAAAAGCTAATTAAGTTTAATTACGAAAAACATTTATTTCAAATAAAATCATGATATTTGCATATGGTCTGTGTGGAGAATGTGTGTAGTTACTTTCAAAGTACCTATTATGAAACGTCTAACAAAATTTTCTGAAAATTTCGTCAAGATGTTCGTAAAACCTATTCTCATTTTTTTCTATTTTTGGGAAAAAATATATCCACAATGATTATAAGTTATAAGTAATATTTTTACAGCTTTATTATTTTCTGAATTATATTAATAAATTTTATATTGAATTGTAAAATTGCATCAACACATCGAATTATAATATTTAATACCAATACATAAATATGTACTACTAGGAAAGTTATTCTTATCCACATCAAAATTGTTGAGATAGATATTTAAAAAAATTATAGCTTTCTTATAATGATAATTGTAGTAATAAAGGTAGTCGTAATTACCGTAGTCACACGGAATATGTCCACCAAGAGACCAATATCTCTGGTCATGCGATCCTCGATATGTCTTCGCAGCTTCCCCACGTCAAATATTATATGATAAAGGGCGATTATTCTACTGTATTATACCGAGTGGATAATATGGAAAAATACGACGGAAAACGCATGTGGCGTAAATGTCACGTCCTGGTCTGGAGAGAACGAGAAAAAAAATTTTAGAAAAATTGAAAATTTAATCGATGTTTTTTATCGAGCAAAGTCAAAATTTAAAACACCGGTCGACGACGATTACGACGACGATGACGAGCGCGACAACGAAGACGGAGACGACGTCGAGCTGATACGGCCGAGCTGACTGAACTGATCGTCGAGCGTACCGTAGCGGTAATGCGCGAGGCGCTCGCGAGAGAGTACGACGGCGGCGGCGGCGGCTACCGACAACAACGGAGCGCACACAATCGCGGCGGCAGATGGACGGACGGGCGGGCGGTACAGCGGCAGCAGCTGCCTCACAACGACGACGACGACGACGCGCGACGGTGGCGGCGGCGGTAACGACGGCGGTTGAAGACGACGGCCGCCGCCGCCGCCTTTCTCCTGGGCTCGTCGTCGCCGTCGTCGTTACCACTTACCAGTATGCCGTCGAAGCTGTACGGAAAAAAACGCACGTTCTCCGGGGGGGCTTCGTAAGTCCGCCGCCCGGCAGTGTTGCCACGACGGGAGCGCGTTGTCGTCGGCGGTCGTCGGCCCTCGTCGTCTGTGATATAATACATTATTACGACTCTCCGGCGGCGCAGCATCCGGACCCCGATCGGTGTGTGGGGTGGTGGACGAAGGGAAGGACCTTAAAGCGGCTAAGCCATCAAAACTCGCGAACCCCTCGAGGGAGCCACCGCCACACCACGACACTCTGCCGCCCGCGTGCAGAGCTCCGAGCGCGACTTGCAGTTCTTATCATTATCATATTAGATCATATATGATTGTGACTTCGTCGTTTTGGCCCGGGGTGACAATTTTAGACTCGAACATTGGGTGAATGAACAATGAAAGGAATCGGAGTGAACAATTCGTTTTCTCTTTAATTCATATTATACTAAAATGTTATTGTGTTGTACTGACATATTTTGAATTTTGGAAAATGTAGGAGGGATGATTTACGTATAGTAGAAGAAACTCGGTGGTACCTAACGACTTAGAAAAAAATGTTTTGTTAAAATTAAATCCCTTTTTGATCGACATTCAAGACAAAAGAATCAATGACTATAGCTATATCAATAGCGTAAATCTCTAATAATATATAAGTGTTTGAAATTTTGGTACCGCTGTACTCCCCTTTGATCCCTCCTGCTTCCTATTATACACATAGTTACGCCACTGCAGATCATAATAATATATTATTATATATGGCGGCCGAATGCTGGCTGATGGTAGTCGATATTATTGCGTTATTATTGTTCCCATTATCTGGAATATCGCAGCGAATAACAATTTATTACGCACGTGCATACGATGTATACGATAATACAAGCCGAACGTCGTGACATAATATAACAATATGCCCAGCCCGTTCCGTATAATGCGTTTGCAGAATATTCCTACATTATATAGGCACCTACTATACTCTACTTACGATAGGCGGTCGGCCAACTACGTCGCCCTTGAATATTTTTTTTTTGTCTTCTGCGTTTATTCATGTCGGTTGAGGGTAAAATCGGTGTGAAAATGTCGTATGGAACACTCGGTCTCGCCTCGGCATAGGTATTATATTATTACAATATATAATTGCTAAAATTGGTGTTTTCGGACGAGAGCGTGTGAAGTATAAAAGTCTACAATGAAAACGTGTAATATAGATAAATATTTAAATAATTACGATCGTATATTATAGTACATCATTATGATATATACATGACGTTTTCTAGTCTGTCGATGGTAGATTTTCCGCTGACGATAGATACGACAAAGGCTTACGGCACGCGCATTGCTTTAATCGCATTTGTCCGCCATCTGTAACGCCTGCACGCCGAGCTGCTACAAAGAAAAAATTACCAATCAAACTTCCCTTAAAACTTGAATTCTGTACGGCCGCAATCAATCGATTCCCCTTCCATAACCACCGATCGCCGGCATCGTTCCAGCAAAAAATTTCCCATAAAGCATATACAAATGGGATTAGGTTAAGTCAAGTATACATATATATATATNNGCCCGGTAAATATACTTGTAGCGATTTGGAGGGGATTTTAATTTTCGATCAGAAACATCTGATCGGATTATTTTTAAGTTTAGTTAAGTTCAGATTCAGATTATTTTTTACCATGGTTCGATGAAGTTCGTAGCGGAATTTCGTTTAACCCCTATTGACAAGTTGATTTGACAGGTGAGTTGTTGGGAAACAGCGAAGGAAGTTCTTTAAGACGATATTGCTTTATAAATCTAATCATTTATAAATATACGTATATGATAATTCTAAACGACGCTTGTACGGTAGTCTATTGATTATCTACAATAGCGTCTCAGTTATAGTTGCATTCATTTAAAAATTGTCAAATAGGATTTTCTGGAAATTCCGATTAGGTTGGCATATTTTAGTTTCTGTCATTTAATTTTAGAAATAGATTTGATTCTTTTCCCCACTCACACAATATAATATATATATGTGTTTTAACAATTTATCAAATAATGTTCCTATATTGATAGTTTTGATTGTTTTGATTTTTATTGCAGCTCAATTGGCAACTAATAAGTCGACAAATATGTTAATATACATTGATAAGTTCAATTATTCAAATGTAAAGAAATCATCATATCATGTCGGAACACGATATCACTCTGCACAGCCTAATACAATATTTAACAAACAAAAATTGAAAAATGTACAAATATCTATTCAAATAGTCCACACCAATTAATTTGAAACATAATAATTTATATTTTAATATTAATTAAATAATTTATTAATTTGAANNNTAACGAGTTGGCCATGTGATATTTAGAAATCGATTAAACACACAATATTCATATAATAGACGTAATATCATGAAAGTGTACTGTGAGTTATCCATTAGCGAATCGTACCTGTAAATCTTGGGACTTACAACACAATAGTTGATTT
>PVMI01081361.1:1619-12320 GCA_008528875.1 Aulacorthum solani
TTTAGGTATGAACTTTTTTTTAATTTCACTTTTTAGAGCCGTTTACCTGACTTTACCCAGGAGACACCACGAGGAATCTCCCAATCATTTTTTTTAAACTTAAAAATATTTTTAATATTTTTATAATATTACTATAAAAAATCATTAGATCATTCATAGTTTATAACAAACATATTAAATCTATTAATATTTTGTAAAATTTATTTATCTAGGTTTATTTTATAACAACGTTATAACAAAACATTATCAGATATCATATAAATGTTTTATAATATCGTTGTCAACTTGATGGTCATTTTTGAAATATATTTAACATCTTATTTATCCGAATCCTCTATTATTATAATATTTTTTACGTTTCCCTTTGTATTGGATATCTTTAAAAAAGTTTCTTTTTGAATTTCCATCAAGGTATTGATTATATACTTAAACAATTTGGTTGTATAAAACTGAAAATACTATCACTATTGTAGATTACCTGTATGTATTATGATGTATATTCAAACGTGTCTTACATATTATATGTACCCAAACGTTCTCTGATTTACTGTTTAAAATCATACAATACTTTTTATTCTATATGCCCAAACGTTCTGTCTATTTGTACCCAGACGTGTTGGATTTTGTGTTAATGTGCCTAAACGTTCTGGTCCCGTACTGATAGACCTTATACCGGCTACTAGATAAGACCTGTCTACAACAATAACATAGTTACCTCGCAGTGATGTAGGCTATCTTTACAAAAAAATTCAATAATCTATATATCTATACATCGTACCCGGCTCTACCGTTCATACGAGTAACTGAGCAATCATAAAGCACGTTATGCATGTTGTTACGCTTTCCATGTATACACATTACTTGTCTAGTAGTATAAGGTCTATTTATTACTGTTCCAAATCCAGTGCCAAAAACTTTGTTAATTTTGATAATAGTTAATTTATTTGAGTGACTTTTTGTCGATATAAATAAGTTAACGTAATCGTATTATACTTTTGGTAGTGTGGTATTTTGTCGAGTTACAATGATGGTGTTTTTTCGAATTACCTTTTGTCGTTATAGCATGGCTTTAAGTCGTGTGGTTATTTTTCGGATTACTTTTTGATGTGCCTCCCTCAATGAGGTTTTTGTTTGGATTTCTATCATATTATTTGAATAAAGTTTTTTTNNTTTTAATTTACCCCCCCCCCCCCAGAAATTTCAATGGACTTCCACCTATGAAATGTGATGTATGATAAATAATTATTATTAATTTTACATTCTTATAGGTATATGCATTATTTAGTCCATGTTCCAAAAATTTTATATGAAATTATAAATATTATTATTAAATAAAATATATATAGGGATAGAATAACATAAATTATAGTAACCGGCAGCGGCATTCGTTGTATTTCGTCTACGGATGACGGTTGACCAAATAGAAAAACTTTGACCGAAGTCAGAAACTGCCAATAACTGAATATGAAAAACTTGAAAATCGTATACACTTTACACTCAGTTACTCATTACTTAGTTAGTCATTAGTTATTACTCTAATACTTTAAGAGTATAACACACTCGAATGACGTGTTGTCTCTGTTTTACAAACATACAACATATACAATTTGTTGTGTTGAGCAGTTCCAAATTTGTGTTGTTAGATTTAATATTAGAGTGATTTTTTTTATGCATGTGACGTATATGTTTATGAAATGTAGGTTTTCTTAAACTTTTACCTATTTATTTATAATTGATTTTTACTTTGGGTTATAGGATTTAGTTCTTAGAAAAAAGTGTTTCAACATATGGATGAAAATAAATTTTAACATAAATTAAATATTTAATCTTTACTCAAGTAAAATAAAAATATTTTATTTTGAAATTTAAACAGAAGGTGTTACCAATGGGTTTCACCTTTTCTCTACGAGTTACTCATATTTTATTAATCATATTTTGTAAATATCAAATTTGCTAATTGTAAAAAATTGTATACAGATTGTGAATTGTCATTGATATTGTTTAAGTGCTAAAAACTGTATAAATATGTATGATTGTATGAACTTATTTACTACTTGGTACTACTTTAATTATTCATAAAATAAAATAATAACAATAATTAATAACCATAACATTTTTAAGCAAATGAACAATACACGACAGATACACATATTACATGGAATAAAACTGCCTTATTCTTGGACAAGCTTAAAATAAGTCAAAAAATATTTATTTTATAATTTTTTAAAAGAAATAGTTTAAAAATAAGTTAAGAATAAAAACAATATTGTTGATTATAGTCATTGTACTCACAATTAAAATATTATAATTAAATTAGGGATATACATTAGTAATTAAAAATATTGAATATCAACCATATTTTTTAACGCTTTTCCAACAGCATCCAATTTTAATTCAACATTTTTTCTATTATTTCTGATATTTTCACTTTCTATAAGTACTTCACCAATTTTATTTTCTTTTAAATATGTTTGAAATATTTCTTCATTTAAACGCTTATCAAGATTTTTTAAAAACGATATAACCATTTTGTGATTAATTCTTTTAGGCACAAAGTCTCGGACGATTTTCCTGATGTACTCAAAATAACATTGACTTAAATCTCTATGTAATTTTACCTGTTCAGCCGATTTCATAGATACTTCCTGATTATTCAGACCTGATAATAATTGTCTCAACATTAGAGTTCTAATAATTTTTAATCTTTCAGTTTGGGCCATTCTGTCGGGTATCGGGAAAATCGGCATCCCGCCTGGGTTCAAAACTAGTTCTGGTTTATAATCATTTTCGTGCCTCTTTATGTTTACAGCTGCGAGAATTTCTTCTTGAATTTTATTGTCGGACTTTATTATTTCCAAAATAAAATCTGGATTTGCTGTATTTATACATTCCTGATAAGATTTTATGTACGATGCAATAAATTCTTTGATACGATTTAAATTTTCTTCCAGTAACCTCTTCAACACTTTTTGCACCTAAAATAAAAATATAAATTTATAAAATTTAAAAATGTGATAAGGATATGACTAAGTATTAATGATATACACTGAAAAGTGTATAATACCTATATATAAGTCAAAATAGGGACTTTATACTAGTTTCTTTAGCTTGATTTATTTTTTGTACACAATAATTAAATTCATTGAATGCATCCATTACACTGTACCTAAGACTACTAACCTAGCTTCAAAAGTCGATGCAGAAATATAATGTTTTGTTTTTATTATAGAGAACAATTATAGTAATTGTCATATTCTACAATATGGGTAAGAGCCAAGAGGTGATTCTTTTATAAATATTAATTCATTTTTTCTAAATTGATTAATCAAAATTATTAAAAATATTGTTTGTACATGATTTGGATTTTACGAAAATAAAAAATAATTCCTTTCTTCTGCAGTATTTTCAATGAATACTGTAATGAGTGCAATTTGAATTCAATGATAAAATATTACAAATTAAAAACGATTCTGAATGTTGTGTCACAATCTATTTATTAGAATAATTTATAAATAGTACGTTATTACTATTTACTTATTACTTACCACATAAATTATTTATTTTTCTATTAATTATACTGTAGATTTGAGTGATTATTTTCAAAATGAATGTATGTAATGTAAATATTATTAAAATCTTAATTTTATCATATATTATTTTTATTACTTAGTGTATAAGTGATTTTATTAAGGTGGAAAGTTAGTTAGTCCCCAGTACCTATAAATATTTTTTGAATTCCAGTATAATAACTAAAATTGTAAATATTCAAAATCGTTATTATGAAGATTATAAAACAAATGTAACTATAGGTATTCTTTTTTAATTGTTGTAAGTAGAATAGTCTTAGGTTTTAAATAGAAATCCACTGGTGAATGTTAATATACAGTAAATAATAATTGATGTTTGATAATTTTTAAGGCATCTAAACATTAAACCAAAAAAAGCGTGATAGTTTGCCCAAAAAGCCTAACCTCACAAACAATTTCCAGTAATAAATATAAAATCATATAATTCAGGCTTAACTTACATCTTCATATAGTTGTGGATATCGTCTAAGTGTGTCCAATAATTTTATGTCAATAGAATTAAAAAGGTTTAACATCTCGTGGCACACCAATTCTACGCAGTCCAACGACGGCTCGATTAAGTTATTTAATTGCCGCCTTATAATTTTTTGTAACGCCTTTTCATTAATAAAAGTACATTGGTAAGTGCCCGATGTGTTTGACAGAATATTCGCAATATTTTCGTTTGATAAATCATGAAGTGGGTCTATGGCGTTTATTCTCTTTAAATATTTTTGTTGAAATATTCTAACAATACTGGCACCGCCAACAATTTCATCAACCGAAACATCGTTTTGATTGCCGTTCATAGTATCTTCGTAAGATCTACTAATATCTTTTAAAAGTCCTACTAAAAACGATATTTGTTCATCGGGTTTGCACAGTGGCAAAAGTTGTCTTTCCAAATTCTTTTTAGCTACTTCGAGCTTAACTCTAAGTTTTGGATACACTTTTCTTATGTGTGTTATCAATACTGTCTGTAACGTATGAACTAACGCTTCGTTTCCGTGTTTCGTACATATATCTGGGTAATTAGTTTTTAGAAATTCTTTTTCGGACATTAACGTAGCATCCATTGATTTATTTTCAATGATGTTTTTTTGGCTTCTGTTCACCACACCTACAATACCTAGTTTCACTGGAATTTTGTGTCCGCATAGTAAATCGGCAGTGTCTTGTAGTGTTCCTTCATCAATAAGATCCAATTTTGTAACTACTGCTATAGTTCTGATACCATCTGGGTCCAATTTCTTCGCCATGTGAAGACTTTCACTTGTTGACGGATCCGTATTCGCAGTCACCACTGCTAAAATAATAGAATTGGATTGCTTTGCATAAGATATAATTAATCGCTGGATGTGTTTACCTATGTCTGGATGTTGTTCTCCAACAGCTAATTTTGTTATACCTGGCAAGTCTACAAAAGTCAGTTCATATCGATTAGTGTGAATTCTCAATACGATTTGGCTACTAGTGATGCCCTTATTAGTTCCTGCAAGAATGTTTGTTCTAGATTTAATTTCCTCACGTACTAGATCAAAATCGACATAAAATATATTTGGCTTATGTAGAAACTCTACCCACTCTGTTAGATTTTCAGTGTCTTCAATGTTATTTGACTTCAACATAGTTTTTCTTGTTTCCTTGGTGTATTTAATCATTTGTATAACTAATGGCGCCCTGGTAACAATTCCAGTTCCTCGAGGTAAAAATGATTTTCCCACGATACTTTCTAGTACAGAACTTTTACCGGAACTCTGTGATCCCACTACCACAATTTGTGGTAAATCAGCAATTTCCTGTTCACCGACTACAGCGAAAACATCTTGTAGCTTGTTTATAATTTGTATAAGTGAATTCATTGTTAATTTGGCAACTTTTTAATCTAAAATCATGTAGAAAATATTTCTTATTTAGTTATTAATATCACAAAAAATAATACTTGATAATTTTAATTTTAATGACTATGAATTATAAATTTATAATTAACGATTAAGTATAAATTTTTTTAAGTTCATATATTTTAGCATACATTTTCAGACGCTTTCAATACGTTTTTAGAAAACCGAAAAAAAGGTTAGAAAAAATGGAATTTCAAGTCAAAAACTGGAAAATTTAATGCGAGATTCTTCATAAGTTGTTGCTAGTTACAACGGGAAAAAAATTTATTGTAAAATTTACAATATTTTTTGTTGAAAGTATTAATTTAAAATGTTGTCAAAATAATGAAAATGTACAAATTATTTTGAGTTACACAATCGTAAAAATGTTCTATCTATATCTGAAGTTTGAAAATGTAATGTCCAATAAGCTTTGCTACCTTTAACAAAAAAAAGTCTACTGGAAAGTTAAATTAAATTTTTATATCTGTTTGAAGTTTATATTTTATCAACATTGGATATTTACTCGATTTTTCATGGAACGATTTTTTTATTTTTTTGTAATTTAGAAATTAATAATTGTGGATACTTAAAATTTTCACCAAATTTTTTCCATTTTATAATACAAAATATTAACTTTTTTGGCTATTTATAGACATTTGAAATTTATTTTAGTTTTTTCTATATATGTCAATAAAAAAAATTCAAAATTTAATTTATGGTTCCTCCTAAGTTGTTTCAATAGCAGTTTAATTTTTTTTTAATACATGGTCATGTAATAAGCAGTTAAAGTACAAATTTTGACAAAATGTATCAAATTAAAAATTATTTTGTAGTTAAAATTTTATAAAATGTTAAAGATTAAAAAATGAAAATATGCAACTGGGTTTCTCACAAGTCATAAGTATTTCATACTGTAATTAAAAATCTAAAATATTTATACAAACAGTTTTTTGTATAGGTATTTGAAGTTCAAAATTGATCAAAATTTTATATTTAAACAGAGAATAATGATTTTAGTTAGTTATTCTGTGTTAGTTTAAAAATATTATTTGTGGTACCTACTTGAGACTTTTAAAATAGTTTATTTTTATAATTTAGAGACAATAATGATATTTTCAACTTCAATTTTTTGAAATAATAATTTCATTGTATGCTTATAACTCGCTTTAAAATTGAAATATAAAAAAAACCTATCCCATCTACTAAATAATATTCTTACTACTACTAAATTTGGTTATAGGTCAATTCACTCTAAGATCAAACATAACGAATTTAAATTAATTATTCAGAAAGGACAATGTGCTATGTTATATGTTTGTAAGAATGAGACAAAGGATGCGGGTGTGGGGTTTTCTTAAAATTTCTGTACTGTTTTAGTATACATTTTATTAGTGGCGCGGTGTGGCGAGGTGTCTACTGTCTACACTCAGTTCTGAGTGTACTCAACGGTCGGTGTTGCTAGCTCCCGGATGGGTGGCCATCCAGGATTTTTAGCAAAATATCCTTGACACTCATACATAAACACTTGTTATAACCATATCAACACAAAAACCTTCTAAAAAATCTACAAAAATATGTAAAAAATATCCTACTGTACTACCTCACACTTAATATTTTATGTTGCCACTGGTTCTTCCTAATATAAAAATATACACATATATTTAATAGATTTCTAAATGTCAGTAAGAACTTATTATGAGGAATATTTGTAACATTTTCGAGCTTTTTGACCTATGCTCTTAAGATAGTTATTAACACTTAAAAAAGGTGAAAATTTTCAAAGGTGAATCATTTAACTACAAATGTGATGGTACACAAAATACTGAAAACACTCGTTGTAAGATCTATGCATTTGTTATTTCTCTCAGAATTGAATAAATGTCAATTTAAAATGTCTATAATAGCGCTAAAAGAGACAAAATATTTTTAAATATATATACTGTGTAAATGCTAATATTAATAATTGGTGAATTCTCAAGACTCTACAGTTATTAATTTTTGAACTACGATAAAAAAAAACATACTAGATTTTAAAATATTCTAGTTTGTCTACTTTAATAATAATATAGGAGACTTAGGAGGATTATTGAAAATGATTGTGTAGGAAAAACTAATATTTAATATGATTAATATAAATATTATAACTTACTTATTGATGCTATTAATATTGTTCTCCTTTGTTGTTTCAAAAGCAACCTGTGCTGTAATATGATTATAACTTATAAACTTATTATAGTTTGTTTTGTCAAAGAAATTTAAACTTATAGTAAAGAACTGTACAGGCCTATACTATGGGTATATTTTAAATTGACGGGTATCGGTTATCGACTGATGGCCGATGAGTGAAGGAAATAGTTACCTAGTGAATGAAAAAAATTATTTAAAAATAATTCTTATCTCGAATTTAAGGAAGTGAGAAATGTCACGTTTATATATTTTGTTATGGTTGTTCACACTGCATGTGTTGGATATTAATATTTCATATAAGTAACGCGTTACGTAATTTTGTTTCAACTTTTTCCAAGTAACGAAAATGTAATGGAAACTACTTTTGATAAGTAATTCCTATAGGTAATATAACGTGTAACCGTTTATTTTTGTTTAAATGTACTAATATTTATTATTTAATAGATTTTATAGTTTCAGGAAAAATAGAATTTTCCATTTTAGTATTAAATTCACTTAAATGTTATGAAATTATCTATTACATATTCGATTCTAGGATAAACAATACAAATTACAAAGTACAAAAAGACAAATGTAATATGTATCTATTCCAAGCATAGGTAATAATGTTCAGCAGTTTGCCACGCATGCGAAATTCGATATCACGTTCTCAGAATTTTGGTTGAAGCAAACACCTAAATAAAACGGCGTGACGGTTTTTGTCATCACTATGTTTCATCACAGCTGAATGAATTACTTTAATACACTTTTTTCAAACAAGTTTTGTGTAACTTAATAACCTTCTTCAGAATTCAGATAAGGGTACTTTTTTATATACTTCACAATATTAATTTTCAGAAGAAGAAATAAATAATTTGATAACGTTAATGGACAAAAATCCAAAAGTGAACTAAAGGGCTTTGCTCATAAATGAAAAGTTTTAAAAGTTAAAAGTCAATTGAAATGAATATATCTGTATTTATATACTTAACATTTTTATCAGTTCCACGGATAATGATATAGAAGAAAAATGTATTTATTAAAAAAATGATAAAATCAAACTTTTCCATCGCTTGAACTATATTATTTATTCACTATTCATTAATTAATTGACGCCCGATGGGTAATTTTTACATATCCACAATACATATATTTAGATTTTATAACACAATAATGACAAATATATAAACGTTTTAATTTATATTCATCATTATAATTATAATTAGGGTTCGATCCTTCGAATGCAATTGTTGTGGTAGGCGATACTTAAAAAAAAATCAGTTATTATATAATTTCTCACCATTGGTCTTTTTAATCTATTTTAATATTTTTATTCATATGAAAATAATGACAATAAATACATTTACAAATTTTTAAATATACATCTACATGGTTACATGTATATTATTTTGTTATTTGAATAGACATTTCGAATCCATCCAAAACTGTACGAAACATTTTTTTATGATTTATCACATGAAGTTTTTGTAGATAGTAATGCTTAATTACCTTTGTAGGCTATAGATGAAAATTCTTTTAATAGTAAATTAACTTTGATACAATTAAATTTTTTTAAATTCTTATTGTGTAGTCATGTAGGTAGCTACTAATATTATACATAGGTACATAAACATGATACATACAGTTACCACTTTATCAGGTTACCTGCATCTAAACATCTTACGAGTACCAGCAATGGATTTATTAATTCTCATTCATTGTTAAGCCACGACCGTATACAAAGAGGTGGGTATAGAGTTGGGCGTCAGATCCCACCATAGCTTTTTTTAAGTGATTTTATGAAATAAAGTTTTTTTTTTTAAAAAGGTTAAAAATATTGTAATATTGTCCATATTCATAAGAAATGTACTTATTTAATTAAAATATAATATGTGTACCTATATTTCACATATTATAATATAATACATTTATAGAGGATGTTTACAAATTGTATGTAGGTAATAAAAGCATCGATACTCTAACTAGGCGTTCAAGGTGGGCAAAGAAGAAGGGTAGCCACTAGCCATAAAAGTTAGTAATCTCCAAAAAAATGTATTGCCGTTAGATTAGGTTGATTAAAATGATAAAAAACATGAAGTGTTCAAACAATTTTTTTGTAAGATATATTTATGACAATACAACATTATTACTTACGAAGTTACTTTATTTCATGACAAAACAAAGATGATTTGACAATATCATTAGAATAGAAATTTCAAAATTTTATTTTGTTGTGCGTTTTAATTGTAATAAGATTTAGGTACATCAGCATTTTAGATTGTCCGGCTTAGTTGCTTTTCATCCAATTTCCGACGGTGTGCGCTGACGATGTTAGCATGATTACTATTTTTACTTTTTAATTTTTATACGACACGTACACCCGTATTCGTATAGATTGCAAATTAACATTTGAGAAGAATGTTTTTAAAATGGTTAGGTATAATGTATTCATATCTATTATCTACAGTTCGACATTAAGCTAAAAACTGTTTACAGCAATATTAAAAAAAAAAACAAACCAATCATTGACCGTCACTCAATTAAATAATATTTAAAGTGTATTCAAATGAAAATGATAATACTATGTTAATCTTAATTTAATAACGAGATAGTTATATGTAAACGTAGGTAGTATAAATAATATTGTACATAGGTCTATATAAACATTGTAAATACATAAAGCTAAAAATTGTCTAAGTAATACAATTTAAATAATATGTATAATAAGATTGTATGATTAGGTATCGTAATATAATATTGTATCTATTTTAAATGACTACACACATGCGAGACTGAAATGAAAAACAGTTTATGTGTTGTCAATTAAAATATAATATGAATTTAACTTGATTTAAAGTCATTTAACTTACCCGTACTCTCTCATTTCTAGGATATTTTGATTTATTTACTACTTTTTTTTCGTTTTTCTCATTAATAACCAGCATGTTTGCATTTTTTCCTTCTTTTTTTACCGGTTCATCATCTATACTTGATATTTTTACTCCCTCTACAAAAACATGAATATAATAATATTTGGTAGACACACGTGGTAGATATAATATTATAATAGTATAATAAATGAATAG
>PVMI01081384.1:0-15701 GCA_008528875.1 Aulacorthum solani
AGATATTTAGGTTTTAGTAAAAATTACTCATGAGAAATTGGCGTTGTATTACATTTTCAGGCTTTGCTATAAACATTTTTCAAAAATTAGTTCCCTAACTATTAATTTTTTTTATTTCTAACCTAACCTAACCTAAGAGCGAAGTGTGTAGGCACGCAAAATAAAAGTCAAGGAATTAAAAACGATGTATCCTTGCACCAGTGGTATTAAAATGTAATAACCAATGAAAAAATACTCAAAGTAAAAAAGTTTCCATTTTTCATATATTTAAGTTAATCGACGTGAAAAGCAGTCAGAAATCGGGCATTCGGCAGACCGTCTTAAAAATTTAAAAATAGGAAGTAAATACAAATCTGGGCATCATACAATTTAGTCCGTTATCTATTTCTAAAAAAAAACTGTGTATTCGTATCAAATTTAATACGTTATCCGATTATCGTCGACAGTGACCATAGGGAAATAAAAAAATATTGACCTATTTATTAATTATTACCATTACTTATCGTAGGAAAGCGGAGAAGAGTAACTAACGATAGCACTAAAGCCCACAGCAGTAGCAGACTTGGCGTCCCGAAACACTCGATTTATGTGCAAACAAAAAATCGAGAAGAAATCACCTACACCCTCTCTACTTCTCAACATGTCCGCCGGACACCTTCGGATAACGAACAAGAATAACAAGACACGAGTTACATTGTTCCAACACATATTCGGTACACTTATATAACACTAGGTATATAAGTATATAATATTACATTTACAACGACCGTCGGTCGACGAGTGGGACGCCGGTCAGTCACTACGTCATTCTGCGGTCGTTCCCCGTCAGAGGATGGAACGACGCACTATAGTGGCTAGTAAGCAATATTTACACAACACTACAGCATGACAGCATAATCTACGGCAGTGTTCAGGTGCTCTACAGTTTACGGTAATTTTCTCGGCTCTACAGTAGTTGTTGTTGCACAACTGGTCTGCGAATCTACGCATCTATAATACGCGTCTGTACCACTACAACTACAGCCTACGGCTGTCGGTCGTAACTCGTAGATAAGTACAAATGCATAGTAAACAATATTTTTATTAAAAAATATTATAAAATATAATAATGATTAATACAATAATATAATATCGGACAATCGTCAGTCCGTTGTTGACGGGGCAAAACCGTTGCAGGATTGCGGTCTGCGGCCGTGGGCGGGGGCGGCGTCACGTCCAGTGGTGTTGCACGCACTGCGCGTGGTTATCGCGTTGGTAGCACCGGCGAATCGGGCCGATACAAATGTAAAAAAGGGGGAAAAAAAGAAAACAAAAATAATCATCGTATGCCCCCTCCTAACGCCGCCGCCACCACCCTTCGCCCGACCTGTCATTTCATTTGTGTTGTGATTTCCGTCCGGACCGCAGTACACCGTTCGCGAACTCCGTTTAATTTATTTTTACATGTTACCCTGAGAAACAAGTCGGTTAATTTTCGTTCGCCGACGTTTTACGTTCGTATTATGGACGATAAAACGTCCCTGAAGGAACTAGACCAATGGATTGAGCAGCTGAACGAGTGCAAACAGTTGACCGAGAGCCAAGTGAAGTTCCTGTGCGACAAGGTAAATATCTCGGCGGCGCCCCGCCGATACGGCATTGCCGCCGCCGTCGCGCAACGGGTTCGCGCGCGCGCGCGCGCCCGTTTCGGCCATATTGTTTATGCGTTCTCCGCGGCCGTCAGCAATCTTGGGCCCTGTCCGTCGATCGGCCGACGGGCGCGTTCCGACCACCGGCCCACCGTCGGCCCTGCACGGCCATTGCAGACGCTCGTACCTCGCCCAAATTGACCACGTGACCGGGTTTCGTCCCAACGAGCCCCGTCGACACTTGCGCGCCGGCCGCCAACCTGCCCCGGCCCTGTCGGCACTCCCCCCCCCAAAAAAAAAATCGTCACTGGCCGCCGCCGGCACCCGTCAACGGCTCCCGCGAAAATGTCCACTTACGGATTATGGGTATTTCGGTTTTTGACGCATTTTCGAGGCTTCGATCCGATTTTCCAACTGATAACAGCATTAACTTGGATACATGGCTTAATCCCGGTTAGGTTGTCACTAGGGTTTGTGTTGTTTTTTATGGTCGTGGCCTTGGGTTTTGGATTAGGTATAGAACTTTGAATCCAACATATTTCGACCTGACAGTCGTTTGTATCATACATTCTTGGTACATTAAATCCCAGTTATACATTCACCACCTACTGAATATTTCAGTTCTCTATGTCCAATGTGGGTATCGACTGAAAACATCGATAATAATTCTCAGTGTTTTACTGTTGTTATTAATGATATTGGTACCTCTTCACCTGTTAGCTTACATATTGTTTATATGGTTTATTGAATCATCTTTAACCACAATATTAATAATTACAAAGTACATACATTTTCAATGTATAAAACATATTGATGATGCTGTCCCTTAAAAGCAAGCTTAGGTATATTGGAAGTCTTGAATTTTAATTTATTTTTTAGAAAGTTACCGTAAAAAAATCTTGGAACAAAATAACCTGGCCAATGCTGTTTAAAATCAATATTGTTTACTTATTTTGATCATTTTTTTATACTTAGGAATGCAAATATTCTTACTTATACATTGATACATTGCTTATAGTAACTACTTGTTTGCCAAATAACATTGATTTTTTGATTCATCATTTTATTAAGTAGGTAATGACTAATGACTAATTAGCTAAAATAGAATATTTAATGTTTAAAATAATAAAAAATAATTTTAACATAGTTTATATTAATAGGTATCTATTTGGTATTTACATAGATGATTAATATCAATGACAAGTAAATTATCAAAAAATAAAACAAATTGTTAAAAAATATATTCATAATTGTTGGTGCATGAATCTTCCAGATACAACTTGTAAATTATAGAAACTGTTTTAAACTTAGCTGAATTGACATAACCTAATTTTTAGTTTAATTGGAGGTTGTGGAATATTTAAAAACAATTTACACCTAAACTAGTTTGTAAGATGTACAATATATATATATATATAGGTAAATGGTTATATTGTGAACAAAAATATTTATTGAGTACACACATTTTTGGCTATGTCTTAAATTGAAACTGACTAATTATCTGATGTACATTGTATATTGTCAGTCCAATTTTAACAACATTTTAAGTAGGTAGATAGCTATGGTTAATAAATAAAAAAAAAATTTTTATTTAGCTTTAGGTATATGCATTTAGATAATTGCAATTTGTTTCCATTTTTTTTCACACTTATTATTTTGTTAACTGGTATTTTTTCTTTAAAAATAACGAAAAGGCTTAGTTTTAAGTTTTAACCATTTAACTCTTAAAGTAATTCTTATGCAGCAACTTGTTAAAAGCAACATTTTCTAAAAGCTATAATAGATATTTTCACGTAATTATACTTTAGAACAGTGAAAAGTTAAAGTACATCAATTTTATGAATAATATTTTACATGGTCATTTTAAATCCAGATAAATATAAATTACCCAATTCTTAAATTCACAATTTAAAATTTTTATAGGTCACAGAGAGAAAGTTTTTTTGTCACTAAGAACACAGTATGACATATTAATTTCATGATTTGTTATTTATGATTTATAGGTCATTTCATTGGTAGGTATAATATATATCATAACTTTATTATCTGTATTAAAATATTTATTGAAAACCCCTTAAGGGTACCTAATGATTTATAAATTAAAACGAAGGTCTTCTTAATAACAAATAAAGTATTCATTATTTATTTAGGTAAAAACAGGTACTTTGTATATGTATAAATTGTTCTCATTTGTTCAAAAGTTGTTTTAACATTTATTTCTATATCTAATAATTTTATCAAAACTTCAATCTGCCGCTGAGAGTTATTAACGAAAGAAGTGCCTATTTTGGTTCATTTTAATCTGTGTTCCTTACTGTAAATATTTGAATTTTCTTCAGTTTGTTTAATAACTTTCAATACATTATTCTCTGTCAGGTTTGTGCCTATTTATATAATAAACTGGACAATTTTCTAAGAAACATTTTTCATTTAATTAGACCAGATATATCCAAACCTATAAACTATGATTGTCAATATAAACATGCTTCGGCCATACTTCGATGATTTATTTTTACAGATGGTTCTAAGAAGGAGGTGGTAGTTAATAAAGTAAATGTTAGGCTAAGTACCTTGCAGAAAACTATTGGACCACAATCTAAATTAGGTACCTATAACTCTCATTGAAAAGAAATATAGCATAAATAGTTTCTATGATTGATCTAATTTTAAATTATTTATTAATTAACCAACACAATTAAATTACTGTTGTAGCATTACTAATCAACTAAATTAGGTTTTAAAATTATAAATCCATATGTTTGTATTTAGAGTAAATATGTGAAAGCTTTCAAAGTGGTCATTGGATAATATTAGGTTTATAAAAATACCCTAAGTAAGAGCGTATTATTTTATAATATATTATTATTGTATTGAACCTATCATGTTTAGGTATATCAGTTGAATAACATATCATTAGATTAGTAGCATGACAAAACTTAATACTTGAGTATACACTCATAATTTTATAATGAATATAATATATTATTTTTATTGTATACAGTAGTATAAAAATAATATATAAAGATGGTAAAATATTATAGTCTCTACCTTCAATTTATTTCAATATTATAATTTCAATGTGAGATAAAAATTATAGTAATCAGAAAGTATTAAATAAGATTGAAATTTTGGTATTTAAGAATTATGTTCTTTATAGTATCTGAAAATTCCCCTTCAATTTCTTATATTATATTTCTGTGACTAAATATTTAGTCATATTTTACACATAACCAGATAACACAGTTTAATCTACGCACAAGATATTAATACTTAAATTCTAACTAAGATGGTTTTCTTTATGAACATTATGTTTTTTGAAATTTAATGTAAATATTATATAGGTAATACTTGAAAAAAAAATATTTGGTACTTTTATGTATGCTAAGTTATTATTGTTTTTATACTTCTTAACAATACTTATTTAAATGGATATACATTTCATAAGTACGATGTTAAATGGATGACAATTGTTCATCATTAATAGGTATTCTTATTGAACATAGATTCAATCAATAGAGCTAAATTACAACTCTGGTACTATTCATCTCAAGGCAATATTTTGTCTTTCTTCTATTAAACTATATACAATATAATACACATATTTAAACTACTATTAAAGTACTGCCAAACAACATTAAAAAAAAAAAAAAAATTATAGATATTTTTTTAATTTCTGGAGGTAAAAAGGTAAATTTAGTTTAGATTACATTCAGCAGAGGCGTGTTCAGGAATTTTGAATGTAGGGGGAGGTCACTTTTTTTAATGCAATATTATATTGAATATGCATTATGAATTAAAATTTGAAAAATTAAAAGTAAACAACGTATAATTTTTGTAGCATAAAGATAAAACATTTATTAAATTAAAATCATAAAACAAAGTCAAGTTCTCGAGGTTTTTTAGCAAGTTTGTCTAGAACTTCAGCTAAAAGTATCCATGGTGGGGGGGGGTTGAAACTCCTAAACCTCCTCCTTTAGAGCGCTTCCATGATTACTTTTATACCTAGTACCTACTATGAATTATGAAGTTGTTTTTATAATTCACTCCATATATTTATTTTTATATTTTATAATTTTCTGTTAGGTAACTATATTATAGTAATCTATATTCCATGTTTAAAATTTCTGAAAAACTAAGTATTTTTTTTTCATTGTTTTGATAATACTTAGTTGAAAAATTGTGGTCACTAAAATAAATTAATAGAAATCAATAAATTCCATTAATGCATTTGTTATATTTAATATTAGTTTTATAGGTGTGGTATATTTCTTTATATTATTAAACATAAAGTCTTTTATGTAAGCCTTTCAATTACTGAAATTTTATATCACATGGGAAACATATTTACTGTACATTTAATTTTCCTTATGGCTTATGAGTGTCCATTATATAGAGGTTGTATTTATATTTATTTTATAAATACATATAGAATGTTCATTAAAAGTTAATTCTTTTCATGCTAATTATAGTTCACGAGGTGGCTGTATTTATTATTCACCCCTTATAAAAATAGCCACTACTTCTTAAACTACTTATGAATAATAACAAAGATTTGAATACAATCCAAGAGCAATCATTATAAATAGCATAACCGGAAACTTAGTATGTCGCTTTCCATAATATTTATTTATTTAATAATTTTTGCAACTAACTAACATATTATTAACATTGAACCTTTGAAATTTATTTTAGGCAAAAGAAATTTTGACTAAAGAGTCTAATGTACAAGAAGTAAAATGTCCGGTGACGGTATGCGGGGATGTGCACGGACAGTTCCACGACCTAATGGAACTGTTTCGAATAGGTGGAAAGTCCCCAGATACAAATTACCTGTTCATGGGAGATTATGTTGATCGTGGTTACTATTCTGTTGAAACTGTTACATTATTGGTTGCATTAAAGGTAAGCTAAATTATCAAAATTATTTTTTCTCGATGAAGTTTTTATTTTATTTATTATATACATTAAGGTACGATACCGTGAAAGAATAACAATTCTTAGAGGTAATCATGAAAGTCGACAGATTACACAAGTGTATGGCTTCTATGACGAATGCTTACGAAAGTATGGTAATGCGAACGTATGGAAGTTTTTTACTGACCTGTTTGACTATCTCCCATTGACTGCACTTGTTGACGAACAGATTTTCTGTCTTCACGGTGGGCTGTCTCCATCCATCGACACACTAGATCATATTAGAGCATTAGATCGTATGCAAGAAGTCCCTCATGAAGTAATATATTTAATTGATTTTTATGAATTGTGATTTTAATCTATTCATTTTATGTATAGGGTCCTATGTGTGATCTATTATGGTCAGACCCTGACGATCGTATTGGTTGGGGTATATCACCTAGAGGGGCCGGTTATACGTTCGGCCAAGATATTTCAGAAACATTCAATCATTCGAATGGTCTGACACTTGTTTCCAGAGCTCATCAACTTGTGATGGAAGGTTATAATTGGTATGTACAACTTGCATATATTTTCTAAAATTATAGGTATTAATTTAAGTTGTTTGTTGGTAGGTGTCATGATCGTAATGTAGTGACAATATTTTCGGCCCCTAATTATTGTTATCGGTGTGGTAACCAAGCAGCTATTATGGAACTAGACGACGGCTTAAAATACTCATTGTGAGTATACACAATTTTAAATATAATATAAATGCAGCATTATTTATAATTCATACACTGTTTTCAGTTTGCAATTCGATCCAGCACCACGACGCGGCGAACCACACGTCACCCGTAGGACACCAGATTATTTCTTATAAGCTAACAACACCAACTGTGTCTGGTATCACCCTACTTTACGGTATGATTAAATAATAAATATTTATATAATTATACATATTAATATAAATATATATATATCGCCAAGTCTTATCTAAGTAATACAATTTTAATGATAATGTAAGAAAACTAATTAAGAGCAAAAGTTAAACTGTATTTTTGTTCTTTTTTTACGCTGGCATTTTTATTATTTTTTATTTATACTTTCAAGTAAACGGACAGGATTAATAAATATCTTTAAAAGAAAAAAAATCAAAAATTATTTCAGTTATATATTATACAAATGTTTTTTTAAATGCTGTGTGGCATTTTTTTTTTTTTGACACATTATTGGAGGAAACATTTTACACCTGTATTCCTAAAAAATAATTTTATAGAATAATTTAAAATATTTACATTCTAATCTAACGTCATAAAAAAAAATATATATATATACATGTAGTTTTTAACATGATTGTAATCATTTTTCCTGTTGTTTATAAGTTAAGTAAAAAAAAAAAAAATGAAAATCATAGGCAAATATTACAATTTTAAAATATTTATATTTTAAATTTGGAGTTAATTTGTACTTTACACATAAATTAGAGATCATGTTGTAAAAATTATAATTATTATAACAAAATGTGTAAGTATAGATTATGAAAAATTTTGAGTTGTATAGTAGGATGAGTATATCTTTTTTTTTCTTGTCTTTGTGAGCAATCGAGATTCGGATTTAACACTCGGGTATAATTAGTCTTTTAATTAGACTTTTTATTTTAATCAAACCATTTCTGTTTGTTCTTAATTTATTTTTATTATTATTATTATTATTATTTTATAAATTTATTTATTACAATAATTATTATATCCATTGCTAAATCCGAAATTGGTTAGCATTTAAACAGCTTATAATGGGTTGTCAGTATTTTTAATTTCCAATATATTTTTCCCTGTCATAATGGTTAATTTACTAGGCCATCAGGTCTTCTTCAATTTGTATATTTCCAAATTCATAAATTATAGTATAACATTTTATCCTGGTGACTTTTTATCTTGTTTTGGACAGAATATATTCTGTGTCCACTATAGAACCAATATAACATCCAGCACCTCAAAATTGATTCCAGATCAAAAGCATATTGTTTTGGAATGTATAAGCTAAACAAAGTTGCATCAAGTATATGGACATAGAAAGAATTTCACAATATTTTTTATAAAATATGTATGTTCTTAAGATCGTAATTTACATTACAAACCATATATAACTTACTTCTAATCATAACTTAATGAATAATAACTAAAGGATTTTTTAACAAAGTCATTATTATATAATTTGTATTCTAATTTAATTTTTAATCTAATGAAAATATAGATTTTTCTTGTATCATTATTTTCCATTAAGTGTAATGGTTCACAATTTAGAATTATTAATTATACATGGCAAATTTCCTCCAATATAATTTTTGGGAGATGGTAAGTGTATCTCAAAATATTTGAAATTTGGTATGTATACCTTAAATAGTTTTTATTTAAATAAAATACCTTATCATATTAATTATTAGTTTAAATTTCTACCTGTAATTTTCTTAATTTGATAATTGAAAACTATTAATATTTTTTTAAATTTTGATTCCATGTATATTTTCATGGAAATATACTAGGCATTGTGTTGACATTCTCGTATTGTTGTTAATTATTATTTGTTTGTATCACGTTTGGTTGAATTTCGTTCTACTTTAATTACAAACCAAAATTATATTTATTTTGAAGTTCTTTAGAAAATAATTTTATATGAGTTGGGATCCTATCCATTTGCTTCTAAAATAACCTTCCATAAATTATATATTAAAATATGAAACACTATTTTTTCATTAAATTTGTGTGCATTATAATTAATGTGTGACAAATAAGAATACCATGTTTTTGAAAATCAATATTAGACCCAACTATTAGCAATATGTATTTATGTGTGCATGCCATTATTGTTTATTGTTACTAATTAATTAATTTAAACATACATAGGTGCCATTTTTAAAAGTATTATACAACTTATTAATAATGCTTAGGGAAACAAAAATTATGATTTTGAAATGTATAATGTTTTCACTGTTACTTAAAGCATTAATCTTGTTTTTTATTCTGAATTATAAGAAAGTGAAAATATATTTTTGCGTTTTAAATGCACAAAATATAACATTTATTCATAGGTAAAAATGAGAAATATTAATGAAATAGTTTTAAATGAAAAAAATCTTAAAAATCTCATATATTGCTGATTATGTTAAGATGACTAAAATTTTACAAACTAAAAAAGAGAAAGATAAGAATATGCTTATTTATTGACATAGTTATAGACTTCATGAGTATTATGCATAATAATGCTTTTGTTAAAACATTTTAATATGTCGTTTAGTAGGTACTTATGAAAAAATATAAGCATTCCGTAAAATCTTATTATTCCTATTGTTTTTATTTTTATTAATATAAGTATATTTTAACAAACATAAAAATTAAGTTAGTGGTTATATTTGAATAGGTCCTATAGGTTTTAAATGCATATTTATTATAAATAAAATACATACTAAAAAGTTACTTAATTGTTCCTCATATGACTTAAAATATAGTGGTACCTATTTGTGTGTAAGAATTATTACAGATTTGAAGTGTGTAATCAACTTAGTTTATAAGAAACCGATGGCGTTGATATATGCTCAAAACTGCTTGGAAAAGACAAAACTACATATAGTTATTAATTAATTATAATACTATAATTGTTGGGCCATAAAATATTATAATTAATAATATTCTATTATGAGTTGTATGAATCCTTGACATTTTAAAAAGAAAAATGTTTGATAGTAAAACTTAATTCTAAGTATGAATGATAATCATGGAGGACTGAGGGTCGTCGTGTTATGGTGCAAGTATTGCTAGCTCATGTGGGACGCAATAATATAATATGACGTACCTAATTAAAAAAAAAAAAATACAAATTGTAATATTATTATACATCAATTCTCATGTTTGCTCTCATCACAAACTAAGTTAATATTTAAAACATATGTCACTGCAGACGACGGCGCCAAACATTTACTAAGATCTGTCTTCATGAAGAGTGAAGACAGAACGGTATGTATGTATTTTTTATTTTTGTTTTTGTTGCATGCGCTTCTCTTCTGTCAACATCTACGTAAATCACATTTCGCCTCTGTTCTTATCTAATCGTTGCGGCGTAAAATAGCTGCGTGCGCGTGTGGTATGGTTGATTTTGATATCATATTTTTTTTTATTACAACGCGATCAATATAGTATACAGTTGAATATGCACAATACATATTATTATAATTTATAGTATTCATTATCCAAGTAAAATATTATAGTATACAGAACGGTGATAGTTGCACTCTAAAAGTCTAAAGGATTGAGAGAAAAATAATACTATAATATATTAGTATGCATTAAGAATATTTTATCAAGACAACAACCTACGTTCAGCATCTATGTTATAAGAGAGATATATCAGATACAATTATTAATTGAGGGCACTTTAAATAAATTTGTAACTTCCTAACCCCTCTAGTTTTTTTTTAAATAATTTTTTATCGTGAAACTAATTTGTTATCTTATCATATTTTACCCTATATTTGGGTCAATGGGCCACTCCCTAATGTTAAGGTTAGACTTATAGTGAACTTCTAGAGCCATTTTTTTAAAATATTACATTGAAGTGATTAAACGCAAACGGTTTGTTTTCGCATCTAATAGGTACTTAAACTTGGAATGAAACAGTAACACGGAAGTGTCGGTTTTATCGCAGACGATCGTCTCTGTCTGAAAAATACTTTAAGGATGAAGTTGACAGCGTTGACCTTATGGTGTACTTGTCTAATAGCCACTGACTGCCGGGCTCTGTACTTTGTAGTACTACAAAGTATTATATTTTTAAAAACACTAAAAATAAAAAATATCTATAAATTGTTCTGAATCTAAATATTTTTAAAATTACATCATATGAAGAAAAACTAAAATTTAATATAGCATAATATATTTGGTGAAAATTTCATTCGTCTACAGTTATTTGTTTTCGAATTACAACCTAATGTCGAAACAATTTGAACTTAAATAGAAGAAAAAAATAATTTGACTTTCCTGTATACCTTTTTTTTGTTAAGTTGAAAATTGATGAAGACCTTGTTTTACATGTTCAAGGTTTTTGACAGCGAACATTTTTTATCTACAATAATTTAAAAAAATACTAATAAAAATCAAAAATTTCTAAAGCTTATAAATAGCTCCAAATTGTATTGTGTGTAGGAAATATTAATATAATTGCGATAAAAACTTAATTTATATTTACGGTTCTTTTTTTTAGAAAAGCACACTAAAAAACAATCATTGTCGAAAACTGGTAAAAATATTTCTTTTTTTCTGCTTGTACCAACGCTTTTAAATATTACTGGAACTTCGATTTTGATCTATCAAAAGTACAAATAGATTCACTGTCCCACCAATAAAAGATATTGAAGTAGAGAATCAATTAAAAAATATTTAAAATTCTAAGCACATTTATTTATAAACGTTTGAAGTTCAAATCTTAACAAAACTGGATATTTAATCAAAAATAGCTTTTTTTTAATTTTAGTCGTTTATATGTAATTAAAAAAAGTATGCAAGTGGGTCTACTGCAGAAGAGTCATTGTAATGGATGCATTCAATTTAAATATAAAATTATTGCATACGAAAAACGGTTCCGAGCAAAAACTGTCCATCGGCCTATTTACTACCTTACTGTATTTTACGATATTGTTATTTATTTTCTATGAGGTATTCGTACTATAGTAGATTGAATTCATATTTGGCGAACACATTGTGTGCAAAAAACATAAAAATATATTAAAAAAGTTTCAAGTACCCAGGAATAATATTTTTAAATTACAAAAAATAGCTAAAATCGTTTTTTTTGTTCAAATATCTAATTTTGTCAAAATTTGAATTAAAAATATTTATAAAAAAATTGTTGATATACTTTTTAGATTTTTGGTTTCAGGATAAAATGATTATAATAATAATTATTTTAAATGTTCAATCTTTAGCTACAAAATTCAAATTTTAAATGCTCATAAAAATTATCTTCCTTGTCTACTTTTAAGTTGTAACAATTTGTGAGAAGTCTTGTATTAAAAATTGTCTAGCCTCTTGAGTTATTGACCCAATAAATGCAATTTTGACGTTTATGGAAAAAAAAAATGAAAATTCCAAATGTTAGTAAACAGCTCAAAACGAGTCGAAATATTTCGAAATTGTTATCAAGTATAGAAAATGATATAATAAACAATCGGTTAAATTAAAATTCACTTCACTTTCTTACTAGAAAGTGACTGAAGTTAAAAATCGAAGCACTTTTAACTACTTATCATGTACACGAGCACAAAAAAAACGACGTAAAATCAATTCATTGCTCCTCTCAGAAATCATAAGACTTGCAACTTCTTGCTAATGCCCTATTGTGCAATTAATAGTTTCTATACAGTATACGCATTACTCAATGCATTTTTAACAACATTGAGACTAATTTTAACGTTTCTAAGGTAGATACCTACCTATACATATTGGTATTGTCTTATAAGTTAAGTATGACGAATGACGATGTCTTGGCATATATTTATTAAAGCTAACAAATGAGAATGTTGATGATCAAGTATGAAATAAATAAAATGTAGGTGACATACTGACATGATATAATATATAGGTACATTTAGAACTAAATGATGATCCACCTGTCTCTTTCATAGACGTATTGATTTTAAATTAAACATATCCATGAGTGACTTAGGCGTAGGAACACAATTCCGGGGTGTAATTGAGGCTGTTCCTAGGTTTTTTCTGGTTTGTAGTCGAAAATTTTAGCACAGAATTAGGTGCCTATGGTATTTATCAAAGAGGATCTCCATTCTTCATACATTAAAATAGTTAAGATTCTATGTATGGCGCAACAATTATAATTTTTCATTTTATTTTCGTAATCTTAATGATACAAAATGATTTGTATTCTTATGTCAAAAATGTATATTTTAATTACACAATAATTATATTTTTCATACTTTTTAGTTGACATTGTCTGTACCAAACTCTTTAAATTAAAGATACGCATGTAGCGTAATATTATATTATTGGCGAATCTAAATTTTGTGGGGTCCGTAAGTTTATGCAGATGTTCACATACTATATTTAATTTATAATCATTACACAATATTATAATATAGGTACTGGTACATACAATATGATGATGTGAACGGTTGCTTGTTAGGTAAATCACTACAAGTCTACAACTAAATAAATGTATTATAGGTATAATATAAGTATTGCCAATTCATTTAATTGATTTTCTCTAATAGAATTCCTCAAATAGGTTTGGCCTTTGCTTCAGAGTAGATTTTTTCAGTTGAAGCAGTTATCACTCGTAAAATTGAGTACCTACCAATATTTTAAATACCTACACAATATAATGTTGAACATTAGGCAATATACCTCTATAATAATGCATCCAATGGGTTGGTTGGCAATGTTATTTCCGTCTTCTGTTTAACTACCTACTTATGCATGATTAAATTTCTCCTTTTAATACGGATATATTTTGTATAAGCAATTTAATTTAAAGTTTCTTTATAAAAATCATAAGCTAGAACCATTTAACATCATAATGTTTATTGTGTATCACTGCATAGTGCATACTTGAGAAGGTAACAAGAAAGGCTGTGAAGTTAAATATCTGAACTTGATATTAAACCTTTCATTGAATTAAGAAAGCTAGTTGGGCACCTGTCCTGCCACCTAGCTAAAATATGGTATAGGTACCTATGGGTAAACAGATTGAAGCCAATTAGTAATAAGTTCAATAAACATTAGGCATTATTAATATTATAATTAGTATTGAGTTTTTTAGTTCCCAATATTCTTAGGAGATACCTATGTTAAAATCAGTTATTTATTAATATAATCTAAAAAAATAATAATTAAAAAAAAAACCATGGCCAATGTGGCTATCTAGTATTTATCTATTGAGTATCTATTGAAAGTCAAATAGGTATGTATATTATTACCTACAAAATAGGCATCACTTATAATATGTAGGTATATTGAAGTAAATAGAAATATAAGAAAATATGCACTTACTACTTATCATGATTGAAAATTCTTAAATCTTGGTATGTACTTGCAGATACCTAGTTGTTTATGATTCATCAAAATACAAACCAACAGCTATATTACTACAACCGAATACTATTATACATTTATACAGCTATACTTACTGATTTATTAATACATTTAATACTGATATTGATAAATAGATATCTTGTGTCTAGAACAGACGTATCACGTACCTATTGTAGTATACACCTAATTAACTATGGGCTTTAGGGCTTAAGCTTAGATATCAAACTGTCTATACCCGGTAGTATTTTAGCCCTAGTAATAAAATATTGTAGCTTTCCCGTCACCACGAAAAAAAAATCTTAGCTACGGAAATGCGTACAATGTAGTGCAACGTAAAATTAGTATACTATTTCAATTTTAATCTCAATGTGTATGGTACGAATTAGTTTAAAATGTCAAGAGAAAATGCTTCCAAAATTTGTTTTTATGCAGAACATTTATTCGGGTTTTTTTTTTGAAACGCGCAGTAATTTTATGGCCGTGTTCGTGGATCAGTGTGACCACGCATACGCTTAACTCTGATATTATGCCGCCATGAGTACAATTAAAAAAAAATTGATTTCGGTCAAATATAAATATTAACAAGTGTATTTTTGTGGTAAAGAATTTTTACAACAAATGTTTTTTATAAGAATTGTATGCGAACAACATTGAATTACAATAATGATAAAATTCCATGTATGGATGTGTCAATATTGTACGACTACCGTGGTTGGTGTTGTACAATATACACGCCTGGTAACAGTGGTAACCTAACCCCAAACGCGAATGCAAGCCGATCCGCGTCCGCACTCGTTTCTCACATCTCTCTTTCCCATGGCCCCGAACTGAACACGTGAACTCCTCCGGTTTTCTCGTTCTTTTTCTTGCTATTTACAGTTACAACAAATTTGGTCCAAAGCCTTCGCAATGACCGAGACAATGCAACTTCGTGGTACCCTTCGTGGGCACAACGGTTGGGTTACGCAGATCGCCACCAATCCGATCCACACTGACATGATTCTGTCTTGTTCACGAGGTAAGTGCTTCATCTGCCTAACGCCTACCCTCGCGTCTTGCTGGCGTTCGTTACTATCGCACA
>PVMI01081402.1:0-13338 GCA_008528875.1 Aulacorthum solani
ATATAGTTAACAATTTACTCACGAAATCTTAGCACCAGTTGTTTCAGTAAAGTGTTGAATATTCTGTTCCTCCGTAGAATTCAGTTGAATTTCTGTTATATATCTTTTAAGAATTGGTAGTTTAGTGCAAGTTTTAAAAATTACATTATTTGCTCCCATTTCTTGTAAAGCAGATATATTGTTCTTAATTAGCAACTTCTATGTATTGAAACAAATTAACAATTATATTATTTATATAAGTAGTTCAAATTCAATGAGATAAAATAAAATACCTTAATATCTTTTTCATCTTTTTTCAAAGAATCATTTAAGCGAATTTTACTTCTATCTAATGGTCTAATCATTTGTTCGGAAATTGATGAGTATGCTAGAGATTTTTTACTTTCTTTTTCTTTTTCTTTATCACCTAAAAATAAATACAAGATCATTTTTAGAAAAAAATTTATTAAAAAAAGCTTTTATTGATGTTCAAATACCAAAAGTTGGTGCATTAGATGGCCATTCTTTTATACACATTACAACAGACACAAATTCTGAACTACTCAACGGCTTTCCAGAACATAATGCTGAAATAGCTGCCAATGCTAAATTTAAATGAGATGAGTAACTATCCCAATTATTATCATTTACATTGACTTGTCCCACGTATGTCAGAAGGAATTTCAGAAGAACTTTACAGCTCTTGCTAACTGTAGATAACTCATTTTTTTGAACTATGAATGATAAAAATTAAAATCAATAAACATAAATATTTATAAATAAATTGCATTTAAGTTAGTATTACATATATTGCAATGACGACCGATGTAATTAGCGGCTAATGTGAAAAAATAGAAGTAAAATTTGTTCTCATTGACGTCATGTTCACTCAAACATTTTTCACTAGAAGTAAAAATATATTAGAGTTTATATTTTAACATTATATTTAAATAAATGATTAAAAGTAGGATAACAATTAATTAGTAAGTACTTTTGTATCATTTATTTACAAACCTTTGATCAATAAATTTAAGCAAAGTATACAAATTGACTTTTGCATTGGAACCTGTATCGTAAAAAACAAATTTTACAGATGTCCAATCCAAATCAGTTTTAGAAGCCATTTTTGGTGTATTGTATCCGAAACAACTACACAGTCATTTTCATTTTGGTTTAGGACCTATAACCTGTAAAACGCATACTTTATCAAACAATACTAATTTATACTTTAATTATTGTTTAACTATATGAAATGGAAATTGTTGTAAACTTTTTAACTAGAAAAGTGGCTTAGTCTCTACACAGATATGATTCAATGAAATATAATTTAAGAGTAAAATTTTAAACTATTATCACAACAATGCATGTACGTAAAATAATGACATGGGTTTATTACAAATGCGATAAATTGAATTAGTATAAAACCGTGTTGACCTGGATCACTTGAAGTAATGGTACGCCGTCAAATATGACGATAATTACGAACTGTATATATAAATATCCGTAAGCATATACATGGACACCGTACTAATAGTAAAACGCTATTAAAATGACTTGGCAAGTTAATAATAATACCACTATCATTGTTGTTTAAACTGAAATACGCATTGGACTTTACGCGATTCGGTTCCGGAATACTTACAGATGATTATTGTCTTAAACACTATTCGGCAAACAACAAGTTCACATAGTAAATCTTACAAATCAAGAACAACTTTACATACTATTATTTAATATTTATTTCACTTATTTATTAAAAAGCTTGATCAAGAATACACCAAAAACAGACGCGAATTTTGCAAAATCAAGACCAACTGATTTGTGATTTTACATTCCAGCCCTAGACTTGGTATGAAGTTTCAGTACAATACCTTGGTACAAATATAATTTGATACTAGTGATTACAAAACCAGATACGAACATTAGTCCCAAACGACATACATTTACCAAACTATCATTACTACAAACATTTTAAAATTCATGAAAATTATTGATTACCCGTATTGTCATCTGTCGGATACTTCGATACCAAAATCAGTTGGTTTTAAACTTGTAACTGTTAACTTGGATCCTGGAGGTAGTCAGACATTAAACGAATACAAATAATAAATATGTGATAATAAAGTTATACAAAGCAGGAAAGTCGCTCATCTACTGTAGTGCTGTAAATTAATTTTCGACGTTTTGAGTAACCTAGAGCGTCATAGTCCATACGTAAATCAGTAATCACTAATCACTATATTAGTAGTTCGTCTATAGTAATGGCCAAATGCAGTTTACCAGCCGAAAACTATTTTAAAAGTTATAACTGTTTCGAAATTGAAATATTTGTATGGTAAATTGTATAGGTAGGTATACTATAAACTATAAGTATTACAGCCCATAACAGTGAGCGGGGCTCATGAAGGTCTTGCAAAATTCAACCCCTTCCCCTAAAATTAAAAAAATATATATTTGCAATTTTAAAATTTGATAGTCAAAAAACATATGTACCTATACTAAACCCTCACTCGCCCCTCAAAAATCTTTGGCTACGAACTTAACTACAGCACGCATAAAAATAATAGTAGGTATGGACTTTTTCAAAATGTAATAAAATACTCTGGTCACATTTTCAAAACTCCCAATCTGCATTTTAGTTAGTTACATTACTATAGAATCATCGAATGTGATTTGTAAAAAATAAGTAAATAGGTATAATTTTTATTTTATCAACAATATACATGGAACAAAATTCCTAAGTATTTAATAGCAAACAGCTAACATATATTGTAAATATTTTTAAGTTAATAACAGGGTTAGGATTAGAGGGGTAAAATATGTAGCCGTGGGGCGCAAAATGCTTAAATACAGCCCTGATTAGGGTGCAGAAGTGATAAGACGAAGGGCTATTGCCTACTAGTGATTGAAACGCCTGCCGAATGGTACTGATTTTTAAAGGTTTGGCGCTACCCCAACCGCACCTGTCACACGGGCCTTATGAATGACTTATATACAATATTTTTTGCAGGTATGTAATAGACATCTTTGACTTAAAATGTATAATCAATAATTAAGTATCGGTTGAAAAAGATGCAGTCAAAATCTATTTTTAAATATTTTAATTTTGATATTTATATCCATCATCAATACTCAAACCACCTCCTAAATCGAAAATATTCAATTCAAACTGCAAGAAACTCGGTGCAGCTTGCCATAGCGACATTACATCTACAATCAACAAAGTACACTGGTTCAATGATATACGCCGATAACCGAACCACGGTTGATAGTACGGTTGATTTAGTTGATTTAGGTTATGTGCACGGTAAATGCGAGTGATGGAAAAATATTTTAAATCGTCAAGCCCGCACACTGCACAGGTGCAGTGCGTCTCAAGAAAATATTAAATACCTATTAAATACCTTAAATTATTTATTAAACATTTATAGCATCTGATTTTAGTTTAATACGTTCTCGCGTTGACTGATATGACGTCCTCCGAGACGTTAGAGGTTGCGTTTGTGTCGGACGGCACTTCGGGGGCCACAGTATGGGACACGACCAACGGTACGATGTTGAAGACTTACAGGCATACAGCGTCCATTGGGCAAAACTGCATGAGCCTGTTGGGAAACGACTATCTCATTGCCGCCGACAAGGGTCCTCTGATACAAACTTGGCCGATCAACAGCCAGGAACGAACTCACCAAGTGCGCATGTTGTGCGGAGGGAAGATAAACTCACTGGCCGCAAGTCCTGACGGGCTGTACATTGCAGTGGCAATCAGTGAAAAACTACAGGTTTGGATGGTAAGTATCTTTTAGGAGAAATAATAATGTTTAAACTGAATGTTGGCGGGTTCATTGAAATCAAAGTTCAGACTTCGCCCCAGTCCCGTGTTCAGTAGGTGTCCAATTAAAATGTAATTTACTATTTAAGTCTACAAATTTAAGAAACCCATTGGTGTTCATTGATTGTACCATTTGACTTATATTCAATTAAGGATCCAACTACCTACTAAATTTAAAAATTAATACATTTAGATATGATATAACTTAATTTATTTTACTACTAATTTAAATTTATCAAAAAATGTAGCTTTACCACCCTTACACAATCGACTTAATGTACCCATATTAAACATTTTTTTTATAATAGGGTCCAATTTTATCATAACTTTCCACTATAATGAAAACAAAATTTTAATGTGTTGTAATATTTATGTTTAGGCTTGTTCTGGAAGATTATTGACAACCGTAAGTCGCCATTTTCAACCAATAACTATTATTAAGTGGTCTTCAGATGGATCTTATTTAGTTACTGGTAATTTTATTAAAATAATTATTTTATTTTATTTTTCAATACAATTTTTTTAATTTTAGCATGATTGTGGTTTTTAAGGTGGTGAAGATGGTCTTGTTTGTGTATGGTCATTAGCCAAATTGGTCAACACATCTCAATCTTCCATGCCACAGACATTTTCTTCTGGAAACCAAATCAATCAGTCAGCACCCAATTACATATTTTCTGATCATTCTGTAAGAATAACTGGAGTATATATTGGTAACTGCACAAGATGCATACGCATTTTTACTACTTCAGTTGACAAGACATGCAAGGTAAAAAACATGCTTATATTGACATTGATACTGTTAACTTATAACATATTTTTTTTATAGATTTATGACCTCTCAACTGGTGTCATGTTATTGTCAATTGCATTTGACATAATCCCATCTAGCCTTACTGTTGACTCAATAGAAACTGCTGCTTACATTGGTACTACAGCTGGTCCTATACGGTCTTTTGATCTTACATCTCCACCGCGTACTCGTGAATGTTATGTATCTGACAAAGAAAGTGGAATCAAATTTATTGGCCACTCCAAAGCTGTAACTGCTTTAAGTGTGTCATTATTTGGTGATACTTTAGTGTCTGGTTCTACAGATTGTACCATAAGAACCTGGCATGTAGCAAGTCGTCAATGTTTACGGACCATTCAATTAAAAGAGCCCGTTATTAATATGTTCTTAACATTAATACCACGCCAGTTAACTGCAAATGAATTAGAACCCAGTATTATATTAAAGAGTTTTAAAAAAACAGAAGAACTAGAAAATGATCATTTTGTTGAAGTATATTGTTATAATGATCTTTTTGATGAAGAAAATGATACTTTTGGACTCAAAGAAGATACTAGTATAAGAGAAGAATTGGAAAAAACTAAAACAATCAATGCAAGAATGTATGAATTTGCTATTAACTCTATATTAAAAGAAAGTGATCCAAACACAAAAGAGGTATATATTAAGCATTTTTTTGTATTTTTAAATACAATTGATAACTAAATTGATCTAATATATTTTTTTTTTACAGGATATAGATATTAGTTCTTTTACATTAGTTGATTTAGAATTTAATGGAGAAAAAAATGGATTAGATAATGACGAAGATACTAATATTGATGACAATTCTACAACTCCAAGAAAGAAGAAAAGAGGAAGAAAAAAAAGTAAAAGAAATGTTAATGATGCAAATATAAGTAATATTTATAAGTATTCATAAATGTGTAATTTGTAATATTTAAATATAATTGTTATTCTTTAAATTCGATAAAAAACGTATTATTACTATTCTACATTTTTTTAATACCTTGTATTTATTTAAGTAATTTATGATTATAATAGTCATATTTTACGCAAAAATTCAACCTACTTCTCAAGGTTTATAAGTTTTTTTTTCAGTTTATCTAAAATCTATGTTGGTCAATTTTAATCATTTGACCCAAAATAAAATTGAAATTTTACTATAAATTCTAATTTATGCTCAAATTTTAAAATATAACCTTTAAACTCCCAAAAGTATACTCTATACTTATGGAGTTTTTAATGTTTAGGTGACTAATGGAATTATACAGAAATATCATAATACGGTGATAAACTAGCACATACTATTTTAACTAATTAAATGTTAATATCCATAAAAGTATAAATAATCATTTAATAATTTTAATAATATAATACTATTGAGTATTGAATGATTAAATTATTTTTAATTAAAAAAATAATTAGTCTATTTAATTTTATTAGCATTCAATGAACTTTAATTTTAAATATTTATTTGCTAATACATATAATATTAATATATATTATATTGTAAGTGCATGTTTGAACTCAAAATGAGTGAAAATAATTTTACAGAAATTATAAAACATAATTCATTGTCTGTTTTGACAGATGAATGTACATATAAATTAATAAAAATAGTAACTATAAGTATACAAATAATAATAATTCCATGACTAAATAATACAAGTATAAAATTGATTTTAAAAAATATTATCACAGAAACAATGTTTTTTACAACGATTCAGAGCAATTTTTTCACCTATGTTAAATGACTTATTGTTAATTTTTTTTTTCAATTAAAAATTATTTAAACAATTTCAAAATAATTTTATATCTATTATCATAGACTTTCAGTCACTCCTGGACGGTACTACGGTATTTGTCTAAATTCCATCCACGGAAATATTTTCTAAGGCATTCATTAAAATGACGTTCCATAAAGTCCATCATAAGTTTACATTTAATATCATTAGACTGCTAATAACAAAAATATATATATTATGTAAATTAAATTAAAGTGAGATACAACATTTTTTTTTTCTTACCTGAGATATGTGACGGAATGTACTAAATACCAATCGAAAGTCCCTAACGACTGCTTGTACATTTTCATACTTCTTATTAATCATTTTACATCTGATTGGCTCAAATAGCTGTATCCTAACCACATTCTGATAAGTAGTCTCCTTAAAACAAAATGTTTATATTAAATATTAATTGCACCATTTTTTTATCAACAAAAATTAACTCACATATAATTCTGGCTCCTTACTAAACTCTTCTTTGGGTATATCTTGCATCTCTCTAATCATTTTTTGAAATTTATACCGAACTTTTTTGTCTACTTCTCTGGCCAAAAAATTCCACATTCTGTCTGTTGTATCATCTGGAATTTGAGCTCCACTATCCCTGTCTGACATTTTTTCAAATACTGGATGTACGTTACTGATTAACCCTTCTTCACTCTCCTGTGATGACTGTATACTATCAGTAGATTTAGTTGCCAAAATATTATGGTTTATAGCATTGTTCACCAATTTCTTGGCATCTTTTTGTGCTTCTAACCATTTTTTCTCGTCATCTTCCTTCACTTCCACTAGTTTAGCTTCAGGTTTTGGCTGTGGAGTAGTAACAAACTGAGAAGGTGGAAATTGTGCATTATGTACTGGATATGATGGTTTCTGATAGTTATTTTGCCATGGATTTGGAGGTTGCTGAAGGTATTGATAATATTGTGGTTGATTCATTCGGACTTGGTTTGGATATTGTTGGTAAGGGGGCTGATATGGAGGACGGTACTGCATTGGGCAGTATGGTGGTCTATTTATTTGCGGTGTTTGATATGGCCCTTGATAATTATAACTGTTCATATAATTCTGATTGGGATAATTATAATTTACGTAAGGCTGATTGTTGTAGTCTGGAGATGGAGGTTGGTATGTGGGCTGTTGTTGTACAGGTGGAACAAGAGGTGTTATTGGATTTTGCATTACATGAACTTCATGTTTATCATTGGGCACAATTTTTTTTAATTGAGTGATTGTTGATAATGCTTTATTGAACATTCTATCACCATTTTTTCCTTTAACTTTAAGTGATGCATTCGGATCTTTAGCACGGCAGTGTACATTGATATCATTAATCAACTGTTCCATAATTTTGTATGAGTGTTTCCACCAATGTTGGTCTACATTGACATTCATTCCAAACATGTCTATCATGGTAATACTGAAATTAATGAATACTGCAACCAGAGTGTGCACGTTACCTTTATCAACACGGCTGGCATCTACAGAAGTCAACAACTGTTTAACAATATTATTTGAATCTACAGTTTGTACCCACATGGGCAAGTCTCTGTTCACATCAAGAGCATCATCAACAGTCTTACAACCTGCCCATAACAATCTTTTAGTTTCTTCAAAACAAGTGGATGTGGAATTGTTTTCAAAATCAAATAATACAGATGATGGTGAACGACTTAAAGTTGGCCGGGATGATATAGATGATGCACTGCAGAACAAACAATATGTACTTATTATAGTTTCTAGTTGTAATCAATAGGTATTATAACAATAAATACAAATTAATAAGTTATTAAATAATGATATTATAATATTACCTGCTATAGTTTTTATAATTTTTTTGAATAGCTGATGTAGTGTTGATAGTTTTATTTGCTGCTGTTGGACGATATGAACGGCTTTTATTAGATTTTTTATTTTTTTTGCTGTTTGTAGCACATTGCATTAATTTTATATAGCCGTTTAACGATTGATAATCAGCAGTAGTTTTATTTGGTGTAACTTCTGGATCAGACATCATTAAACGATTGTAAATGTTCATCATAAACTCCAATCGACCTTTCATGTCAGATGAAACAACATTCACATTGTATTTTTTCATGGTTGTTAAGTAAATCAATTAATCTATAGACAAAAAAAGTTCAATATTTTAAGGTAAATAAAATGTAGTGCATCAAGAAAATAAGGTAAGTTGTTAATTATTTGAAATGAAGAACTGATTAAATAAAAAACATTATAATATAGCATTGTTTGTATTCTCTGAGTTATATAGGTATTTAATAACTGTTATATTTGACATTTTTATTTGTACAATAAATCAGTTAATGTAAATAATTTTATAGTTTTAAATTTTTTAAATTTGATACAAAAAAAAATTGGTGGACTTTTTACCGAGTAGAAACTCATACTTATAATACTATTACTTATTATTGCATTTGTAATTAAATTTAGGTTGTGTGTACATTTTTATGTTAGTATTAGAAATTAACAACTATTTAAGAAAAAGTATAACATTATGTAGGTAATGTTTGATCACAATATCATACCCACTTTTATGTATTACTTACCATCATTAATCATACTGTACCTAGTACTATTTACTAACTCGATGCATATTTGTTATATTTTTTTTTTTTATTTAGAAACTTAGTGTGAACCATTAGTTTCAACAATTTCAATAAACATATAAGTATATAATAAACTACTAAATTAGAAAAACATTTTTTTTTAATATGTATTTGATATTAATATCGCGGTTTTTTTAACGATATAATTTGTGCTCAATTACAATATGCATATTAAGTTTTCAGCTATAACTTATAAGTAATACGATTTATATCAGTTTTTTTTTTAATAATTACATTACCTACCTATTTAGTAAATCTCAATGCATAAAAACAGTGGCAGTCATAAAATGTTGTTATATTTGCCAGGGAATGGATAATGCTGATTTATTTTAATATTAATATATGCAAAATATATGTTGAATGTCGATGTTCCAAAATTATATCATAATATTATTCTGCAACAAAATACTTTAGTCTTTGATATTATTTAATCTAAAAACAGTAATATTAGGCAGAAATTGGAGGAGGGATTTTGAGCCCCTCCCCCAAAACATATTAAGCTCTCACCGGTAACTGCTAGGATAATTTAATAAAACTTAAATTTTAGTTAATTTATACCTAATTGATTCGCAAAAAAATAAGTAGGTGCAATTTTTTAAAATAAATCGGTGATTAATAAAGCTGAAAGCTTTCATCTACTTATCTTTCTTATCTCTTTAAAGTAATAATTTACAAAATATGCTAATAATATAGTACCTATACAAATACATTACGTAATCGTATATGTACGATACAAGATATCTAAGGACTAAAATATAATATACACTAGGTTTTTCATCCTGCTTAAGGTAATATAAATTTTGCAAGCGTAGAGAGCGACTTTGATATATAGGTAATAAAGTATTTTTAAATATCAGGCCCCTTTAAAATTATGTCAAATTTCCGCTTATGTAGCGATATCGTATGCGTTATCTTCCCCGACTTTTGTTGGCACACGATAAGCTGTTAACAACCGATAAAATATTGTTTATTGGAAATATAGGAACTTGGTAAATTAGTGCAAACTATTAACTGACACCACTTAATAATAACTAATAACTAATAACTCATAAGTAGGTACAGTATACTAACAATCTAAGTTTAAGTTCTAGGTATCTACTTATTTTTGTAAAATTCGAAGTACCTACCTATGACTTTTTGCAGTACCAAAAATACAAGCAAAATTCCTGGGAACCTAATTTAGGGAAGTAGGTACAACCTACAAGGTATGTATTTTTACTTCAAAAATTAAATAATAGTTCGACACCAATATAATTTTTAATGTTTTAAACTATAGTTATCTACGTAAATTACGTAAAATATTTATTAAGTGAAATACAAAGTAAATAGTAGAGGGTTTTGACTACGGAGTAAATATTGGTTTTTAATTTTTAATACGACAGTTTGTGGTATATCAAGTGCTAAAAAATTGCAATTTAATATTATGTAACTACATGAGGAACCTAATATAGGAAACAATATCCGAAATTGATTTTTACATTTTATGACACACAATGAATGCCAAATTTATTCGGATACTTAAAATAACATAATACGTCACTAATTAATGTACTCACCTATTAAAAGTTGAATGCAATTTCGATTTAACAAACCAACTAATTACATTTTACTATTTTAGACAATGTTAATAATGAAATGGTAAAGGTAAAATGGAATCTTTTTATTCTTTTTATAACCATGGAACTGATAGCTGTCAAACTGGCGCAACAGGCTCATCAGATGACCAAACAATCGTTGAACAGCCAATCGTCAAAGAAATTATAAAAATAACGAAAAAAATATTCCAAAACGAATAAAAATAAATTATTTGTTTGCAGGAATTTAATGTTTATTGACGCGTAAAACTGCGCGAACTGAGAATTTAACAAATAGATATTGATTATTTGTGAATGTAAAATAAAAATATTAACGTTAGAATATTATAGAACAAATTACAAATCTAGTGAATTCTAGAATTAGTTAACCGCAATTTTTTTTGTTTTGAAACTTAGGTACGTACAAACAAATTGAGAATGATGTTGAAATCAAAATGTTGGTGTCGGAATATGAAACAATAGCGTATTTTAAAGATTACAGCCGTTTAAAGTTTGTGATTTTTTTTTTTGTATAAGTATTCATTATACGCGTTGATAAATATGTACAAGGTATTTATAGGTATGTAACACTTATATCAATCGATGGCTTGATTTACTATGAAAAACCAATTTAGTATAGTCAGTACTATATCGGCATTCGGCATCATGATCTGGGGATCATCATTGTTCATTGAAAGAAGACAGGTATCCAATAAATCGGAATAGAATACTAGATGTCAGAAGGCAATTTGAATAAAAATTATCGACCATTTTAACTTCAGGAGGCGAGCTAGACTCTCAACCTAACGGGTCTCCCCTCACCAATATTAAACTATTATAAATGTTAGTAGTTACGACAAATATAATCTCTTCCTTGTCCCCTATACGTCTGACGGTTCCGGTCGCCGAACTCCAGTACATCCTATACGGACCTCATCTAGGTTTGGATGGGTGCTTGATTATCACCACCACCCTCCCCACCGGGGTGAAAATAATCTACCTATCTATATTATAGTGGTGAACACTAATAGTTTGGTCGGAGGAGGGTATACTAAAAATTACTAAATTAAAATGCATTTTATACATCGCATAAGTAGGTACATAACTTGGTCTTTGAATTATTTTCAGCTGCCGACACACATGGTTAGTGGTTATAAATAGTTAGGTTATACTCATATCGTAGTGTAGCTTATAAAGCCGGCTATTACTGGAGAATAATAATAATAATATCGTTCATTATTGAAATACATTTCAGTCTTCTAGTCTTCTAGATATAGTTTCAATAAATATTTAAAAGAAATCGTTCAAGATTAGTACCTAGCCACCTAGGTAACTACTATAATATATATATATATATTTTAATATTTATATTATTATTTATTAGACAATATCATTAATATAAAGTTAACTAATTTAATTTAACATTTCTGAAACGTAGGTATTATTGGTGCGGTATTATTGATTCTCCTGAACTATTGAGTATTGACACAAATTAACTTAAAAGTTCCATCTTCTAATGCTCACCACTTGTACTTGTTTTCTTTACCTATAATGTAAAAAAAAAATTATTCAAAAAATCAACCATTACATAGAATGATGAGTATAGCGAATAAGGACCCACAAAACTCTGTTAGATTAATTATTATCCTGTACTTTATGTATTATAAATAGTATGTATTTACTATTTTGTATTGATGTGGGCATATCCAGTGCTGTAATAATAAAATCAATTTAAAAGTGATAATGAATATATTTTAATAACAAATGTTTAAGTAAATGACAAAGTAAATCTACATGACTAGTAGTTTTGACTACATTATATATAATATAGAGAATTTTATATATGACATATAATATAATTATTAAACATGGAGATTGCAGAGTTGTAGAAAATACCATAAATGTGTCATTGGTATCTCCGGTAGTTAAAAAGTGGTTGAAATCTTGAGTAATTATAATTAGTTTTAAAGTTTAATTGTTCAATTAGTTCTAGAGTATCTATAATGTTGCTTAATAGTTTGGAGGTCTATGCACTTTATATTATGCTTGTGGTATAAAAATAAATAAACAAACTTATTATAATATTCTTTATTCTGTGATTTTGATTTTAAAATTATAGAATCTGTGTTCCATATCAGATTTGAATATTCCAATTTTCAATCAAGAACGTACTAATAATGATGAAAAATACAAGAATTTAAATTCACCAGTATCATGGAAGTTTACACTTTACTCTATTTAGATACGTGCGTTCTAGGAATCCTAGTTTAGCTGATACTTAATTCATATTGAAGTTTAAAAGTAAGTTTTGAATCAATTTAACATCCAGGTGACCAGGTCCCAGATCATAAATTACATTTACTCAAGGTATTTTAATGTTTTTTTAAGTAATAATAAATTAAAATATGTATTTATTTTTAAAGAGAATATTTAATGTTATTCAGATTTTAGATTTTTTTCTATAACCCTATTTAATAATAATTTATAATTGTACATTTCTTATACGTAGGTAGGTTGTTATTGTCATTTGTCAAATTGAATCAGGGCTTTGCATCCGAGTTATCAGTTAAACCGCTATCCGTTAGAGTACCTACGCCCTATTTATAATTTTTTCCTATCTGTGTAAATAATATCATGATCGTCAGTACATCATTATATTTTTTTATTAATTATCCCGCGGCAACTTAGGCCATTGGGAGGGGGTGGGTGGTACTGTAGGTTTTTTGGAACGGTAGGTGAGTTA
>PVMI01081416.1:0-14318 GCA_008528875.1 Aulacorthum solani
TCATAATATTTACTGTAATTTTTTACAATAAATAATAGTATATTTTTGTGCATTATGATGAATAAATGGTTTTAAATTTTCTCTTTTAACCTTATTACATTTTATTTTTATTTTACTTAAATTTAGAAAAAACAAAATATGATGCATAAATAAAATATAGGTATTAAGGTACTTATAACTGACAATTATCCCGATAGCTTATTCCTAAGCACTGTATAATGTTTACTTGTCAAATATGTATGCAATGTGTGTGTGTTTGTTTTGACTATAACAGCATTAAGTGTAATATGTACCGTGAATATAAAATAATTGTGATCAAAAGTCATTCATTCAAAAAATAACGCTCCTAAATAATTCATTAATATACCAATAATCCTAAATTAACACAATGATCTCATCGTCAGAAAGGTGATAGTTCCGATTGTTCAAAGGCACGATCTGTTTTTGACGATGTTTACACTTGTTGCGCTTTGTTACGCTTTTCTGTTCTGTTTGTAGCCACCAATTTAATAATACGCGAATCGGGCTTTAAACAGTTGAAACCAGGCCATATATTTGAAAACTACTCGTCTCAATATTAACAAAAGGTTATTTTATTCAATAATATATTGTAATACACCTAAACAATTTTCAAAAATTATATCACTGTGATTATATTATCAAAAAATGCTATACCATACAATATACACTACCTAACAACAATATTATTCTTAATAGTCAAATAATATTATATTGACTAATTTGGATTTTTACCTTGTAACACGATCACAATTATTTAATATTTCACAAACTATAAATAAATATTTATCTTAAAATCTCAAATATTATAATATGTATCATCAAAATTATATTAGTACGTAGCTATTTTTTTTTCACTAAAATATTTCAAAAAGCATTATTAAGGAATAAGTTTCAATTCTTGTGTTTCAATAATACAATTATAAAATATTATGATCAATGAAACAATTAAAAAAATTGTATTTTACTCATCGATATAATTGTTGATTAAATTAAATCTATTAACCATACCTACCTAGGTAGTATGAAATTAAGGACATTATTCAAAAAATTACTTCATACAGTTTAAATTGGTCAATTTTAAAATTTTTTTTATTGTCACACTATCATGTATGATGGTTCTTCATAGTTATCATACATTACGAACTTTTTAGTTTTAATTTTTTCTTATCTTAATTAATTATCCATGGAAAATCAAAAAGCTATTACAGCCAATATAAAAAAGACTATTTTTTTGTTTCCTACAAAGTAGGTAGGTGTTTTTGAATCGTTCCATATAACCTCATAGTTAATTTATTTATCAGTCATCACATTATTTTAATGTTTTGTTTATTAGAAATTCTACAAAATATTGTATTTATCAACAGTTAGATTTTTAATGTAACTATGATATATTACATACTATATGAAAGAATCCATTTAAATAGTTAACTACAGAGTTCAATGCCGTCACAGTTAATGCTCAGAAACACTACTTGAAGTTTATTGTGATTTGGATTACTGTAATTGGATGTTTAAAAAAACACTGTGGAGAATTTTTCACTGTGTTTTTATTGAGTTTCGTGACATAAACATGAACAAGAGAAAAATAAGTCTATCAGGATTAGGTCCACGTCGAAATAAATCAGGTGCAGCTTTTGTAAAACTAAACGAAGCGGATGACAGACGTACTACGCAGCTACTGAGAATTGTGTAGGGAAAATCAATTTTAAGCTTTAACTGTAGTGTCTCGTTTTTTTCTTTCCACCCGTCCTATGATTTGTGGGTCGACTTTCGAATAGCCAATAATAATTACCGTACGTAAAAAGCAATTACGAACCGAAGGGCGTGAACAAAATTGTTAATACCGACCCACGACATATTCTTTCATATTTTTGTGTCGAAAATTATTACTACCGTTGTAAGTGAGAAAGACATATATCAATTCTAAGACGACTGTACATATGAATTAAACTTCCGGTTGGGGAGATGTTATTTATGCTCTCTTCCAGATTAATGGAAAGTCTGCACTAAATTACACACGCAAACAGACGAACACAATATACATATATTGTACGCATTATACACAAAGATTGAAGTAAATACTTGAATCGATTACTGGGTCAGAGAGTGTAAAACATGCCGCCACTATTATAATATTGTTAAAGGTTTATCACCCCACTTTCATACCCTTTAAAAAAATATTCAATTTCCACTACGTATAAATCAAAAATATAAAAATACATAATATATTTAATTTTAGTAGATAAGTATATCATACCATATATTCTCTGTACCATTTTTTATTAGTAACCAGAAAATAAAAACGTATGTAGACGTGTGTTTTTTTATATGCTTATGTTTTTTATTTTGGTAACCAAATACGGTCACCCATTAATATCTTTAACTTGGCTATGTACCTACACTGTACGTGGTAACATCAATCTTGCGCATGTAGGAAGAATGGTTTTAAAATCCCATTCGACTCCGGTACAATATCGAAGGCAATCAATTGCACTACGATTTTGAATCATTTCTGGCGAATAGTCTTGAAGTTTCACTGACGTCCGTAAATAAAATCGCAAAAAAAGCTATCAGCGACTTCTTTTTGTCTCCTGTAAACCGCCCCCTTACCAGCACGTCCAAATCTTATCCACAACTTGAACTTACGTAAGTGAAGTGAAAACCGTGTCTGCCACACGACGCACGTGGGGGCTGTGACGGAAGGGTAGCACATTTATTGGAACATTTATTTTACAGTCGACATTTTGTTGTTGGTCGGTATATGAATCAGCTCATTTTAAAGCATCATGAAATCTTTTTTTTCCTTAAGGACAAATCAATTTTCCGTAAATTTAAAGCTCTAAAATATTAAAATATTATTTCGATTGTCTAGAAATAAATGCAGTCATATTATTATTTAATATCACTATACATTTATACTACAGGCACAGATATATTCGTGAGCAATAAAAATTAAATTCGAATGTAAAATTATTGAAAAAATATATTATATCAGTTAACACTTATTCAGTAGTAAAAAAAACAGTATAAGGGTTATTCTATGTATTTATGGTTTGGAAATTGTATACAAATTTTCACTTTAAATTAGATAACTTTGCATGCAAATCTGTAATTATCAAACAAATTTAAAAAATAGTAATAGAAAGTTTTTTTTAATAAACAACAATAGATCGACAACACACCATCTTAAAAATAAACCTTTATCATTGTTCAATAAAATAAACTCAGTTCAGAATTGATTTTTCCTTATATAGTGACCATTTTAGTAAAAAAGTTAATTTATAAGTCTTACATAAAATTGATTGAGCAATAGCAGGCTCACAAAGTTATAAAATCTTAATAATTCTGGTATCACCATTTAGGCCAATTTATTTTTTTTATATAAAAAATAATGCAGTGCTTTTATAGTCAATAAAATATATAAAAGTGTTTGCCAATAAAATATATAAAAGTGCTTGACAATAAACTGTATAAAAGGGCTTGATAATAATAAAATAACCTCATATCAATATTATATGATCTCAGTGTACTTGTGCATTTATTTTACAAACAGAACACTGAAATCCAATAAATTGATTTTAATGTAATTACAAATTAATTCTACAAGCTATTAAATGCATACATATAACGTAGCTACAATGCCAATGTGCATTCGTTATTTTCTAGATGACTACACATTTAGGTTGAAAACAGTTACTGAAAATGCGGGGGGTCCAACACAGTTTATCGGAAGAATAACAAATATTAATCCTTCTTTTATATTTGAATTTTAGTGTGTGTGTATATTTAAGGGGTCTCTCAGAGATTCCTAATTTAATACGATATAGGTACCATGTTTAATGGTCTTAAGACTACAATTAAAACTAAATACCAGCTCGAATTGTGTTTGTTGTGCTTACAACTTGCTCTGGTTGTTAAAAATATGATACTATTGAGTTTTATGTGAAAATATAAATCGATAAAATATCGGTTTCACTGTTGAAATTTAGGAGGTACTGGTACAATGGAAAGACGTTAAGATCTTAAATTCTTGGTGTTCTGGTAAATCATAGACAGGGTTGAATTCAATGATGCGTTTACTCGGAGTATTGTTACAGGAGTAAGTAATAGTTTTTTTTTACGAGGTCGTTAAACGAAAAATCATTGGCAAGTAAATTGGGTGTATGAACTCGATACCAAAAGTAATTTATCCGTAACTACCTACTACTATAAGGTAGGTAAGTTTTTAACTTTTTAACAATATAGTAATGTTCAAAATACGAGAACAGAATTATTAACACACATATGCGTATAATGGTAAATATTTGATTGTAATTTTAATGTAGTATACTGATAAGTCACTTGTTATTAATTATAATAATATCTGATTTGTATCATTTACGAGTGTGTGCCGTAATAAATATATTACTTTCATATCGCAAGTCTTATAATTATTACAGCTTTGTAAACAAAAAAAATATATATTTAACTTAAATAAGCGTAGTACCGCAGAACGAGAAAATAAAACAGGAAAACATCTGATTGTTTTAGATTTATTTCCGTCGAAACTTTTCATTCGTCTCTTTGTGATTAATCTTCTATCTAGCTTGGACCTATGACTTTCTGCGTGGAAAAAGATATCAGTCGTTAAGGACTCTATTTCCTTTCTTGGTAGATCCCATTCATCCGAAATCCAAAACATAAGTCTGTACCGAACGGAAAACACGTAAATGCAGACTTTTTGATTAAACACGCGCATAATGGCGATTGGGGACTACCCACTCCGTCAGCGTATTCCATGTGGCACCGTCACTAAAATCGTCGTGGGGGAAAAAAATAAATAAACAGGAAACACACACTTGAGAATTATATCCGTGAATGCGGGTAGGGTTTCACTAGTTCAAGGTGCTTTTAGATTTTAATAAACTATAAATTATTATAAGTAAAAACTATTATATTTCTGTAATTTTTAGTACTCGACGACCAGGTAAAACACAATGACTATGGTCCTATTTTATTTGCTTCCGTTTTCGATCGTCAGATCAACGCGATACTAGAAACACACGTGTTTTTACACAAAACAAATCGGGGACCACTGAGCAAATTCTTTTCAAACTAATCCTTAATCATTTTAGGTCCTCAGAAATCCGTACCTACGATAAAAACCACTTTTAATTTTTCTTTTTTAGGTTTTTTCTCTGGTTAAATTGTCCAAATCCTTATAATATATGGTAAGGGTAGACACGTGTTGCAGCTGCAGTATTGTGTAAGCCGAGAAACTATGTTGTTGATTTATGTCATGAGATTAATAAATTATGCAATCAAATCTGTAAACAGTAATATTCTATACATGCATTTTTTTCATGTATGGTTTGGTATTTGTAAGGTGAAATATAACATTGATATTAATTTATGAGACGAGAAATCCTGAATCCCATTACGGAAGTTCGTACAAAAACTCTCCTTTGTTTAAGATAAAAATATTTTTGAAAATAACTTATAAAATATTTTAAATAAGTTACCACTAGCGTATATTGTAATATCGGTTGTCAATGACAACAATATACCGAGAAAAATATATAAATTTGTAATATTATTTGTCTCTTTATTCCTTGCATGCTATTCAAACAATTTACTGCGATTTAGTTTTGTATGAAACATACTTACATACCTACTGTAGCCTATCGCTTTTGGAATTTATCTATCATAATTTATATAATGTGATATAAATAAATATATATATGTACACACACACACACACACACACACACACACATCTGGTGGCGGTATTGTTGGTCAACAGGTCATAAGAGGTGGGTGGATAAGGTCAAAGGAAAAAACACGCGTAGCATGCAATGTCCTTTCTTCCTTTCTCCAAGGAATTCGCTGTGAAAGGGTATATTATATAGATATCGGCTATATTATGTAAAAACATATTATATATAATTGTACCGTATACAATGTGTAATATATTACGTAAATAATATGTATATATATGATGTATGTACAACGGTGGACTAGAACCCTTCTTGTCGCGCGCTCACTCACTTCCTGTACGCCAATTAATAACGACATTACTGGTCCAAGTAATAATAATAATTAATAACGCGAAAGGACGTTTAACGAGGTTTCCCCTAAAATCGCGTGTCGTAAACAGTTGAGGCATGTGCACACAAAACGGTGGGCGGCGGGATGACCGTCTCCGTCAGTGCGGTCACCCACCCGTATGTGTGTGTGTGTGTGTACGCCACCGGTCATGCCACCGATATATCACGCACGCACACAATACGATTTGCCGGGAGACTTAGCACCGTCCAAAGGATACACTGCTCGTTATCTAAAATAATAATATTATACTAGGTAACAGGTATGAAACGTGTGTGCGGTATACGCATAGACCTCGCTTATATAAGGCCTATGGGTATCTGCAAGCATATACCTGTGCCTTGCCAAATGCTTAGGTCACCCGTCTGATGATAAATTACGTATATCGGACACCACGTGACCACCCCCATCATATAACCACGTCCAGAGAATATATTTATTATTATTTGCAGTAGGACTGCCAAACCGCATAGCTCCGCACACGTTTCATTGAAAACGACGCATAGACGTTTTGTTTTATATAAGTCAAATTTAGACTGATATGGAAAATATTTATACGTGCTAATTTAGAAGGAGAATTATAAGTGTATTATGGTGCCTACAATAATAACCGAACAGAATTACTATCAATATTATAAAGTATTAATAAAATGGTCCACCAAGTTATTATCAACCATGAGTATTTACAGTAAGAGGTAATGCTTACAGCCTTACCCTTACGCAATACGGCTATCTTCGAATCGTTTTGATAACATTAAAAAAAAAAAATACATTCCAAATTTCGGAAATCATTATAGTTATAATATACGAAAAACTCCCAACGATAAATACACACCCATAGGCCATAAATAATCGATACTCACCAAATACCCTCTAACCATTGCATAAGTAAATTATATACTTACAGGATTCAATAATAATAATAATAATAAGCCACACATTTACATAATTACCTGGTAATTTTAAACCATCTATTATAATATCACAATATTAATTTAACATGAGATGATATCAATGTGGTATTAATAAAGTATAAAAACAATCAATATAACCGAAACCGATACAGTATAACTAAACATGAAACTCATTTTTACGCAATTTACATTTTTAAACAGTCTCATAAGTTAAATTTATTATTTATTTTAAGAAGTTTCTTTTAACAACAGTTTAAAGCATCCTATTAACTTGTGGTATAGAAATTAATTTTAATAGCTTTTAATGAAATAAGTGTTTAAAAATAAAATGTTATTATATTTCTTTGATTTTGGGAAGGTAATAAGCTTTGGTGTGTGGTATGAAATGTTATCAATGAAAATAGTTTCCAGCTCAGTAAGCAATAATCGTTAATCTTTAAAAATGTTAAGGAAACGTTTGTGTATCAATGACAGATTCTTAATTATTTTTAACAAAGATACTGTCATGTTTTTTTTTCGATTTCACTTGATGACTGAACGCTACATACATTCATGCGCAAGTAAATATAATTTTTACATTTTATGGGTCGTACTATTTAGTTTCAAATTGCAATAGTTTTATTCTTTTCAATTAAGTAGTAAATAATATTTTAGAATATCGTATTTGAAATTATTTGGTTGAATAACTATTTTGTAGTTAATTTAGTTAACTAGTTACTTTTTAAAATCCAATAAATATTTCTGTGTGATTAAATTTGTAACTTAAATATTATCTTTCCAAATTGTACATACTTAAAAAGTAAATATAATAATATAATAAGTTATAATACGATTTTAAACGGATTGATAATATCGCCATAATAATTCAGTTATAAAATGCTTATAAATTATAATATAATGCCACGTAAGTTGAAGGAGCATATTTTTATTTAATGGGCATCAGTTGAAAAATAATTAAAATTTATTTATCCATCGTCAATATCAAATGTATTTATTACATTTCCAGACTTTCAGTATACATATACGAGATAATGCAATATTAATTGGAAACTTATCTTAATAAAATAAAAGTAAAAACAAAAATACCTTTGAGAACAATCAATTCTCGGTTTGTGGAAATGTCAATCTGATGTCCTCCGGTCGACGAATAGACGTATCGAAACGGTAAACAGGAACTCTGTCAAATTATACATTTTTAATTAAAAAAAGGTTTATCAGAAAATCCTCCCTAAAAACATGTTAAACCAATATTCTAATTAAAAAACAACACAAGATTTACATTCAGATAAAAAATTATCAATTTTAATTTTTAAAGCATATAGGTACATATACAATATTAAATATGAACCAATTATTGATCGTTAAACACCGACATATTCGATTATAATTTTTATTATTCATCAAAGAATATAAGTTATATTGTTATATTATGAGTATACAATATTCAAGAGTTACCATATTTTGTACTAAATTAATATGACTGCAAATGTATTTACTATTTGTATTTTAGTGGTTCTTTCATACCAAGAAGATAAACTGAATATTATTAATATAAACTTGAAGATCTGTAGTACCTATTAATTTCTATTGAATATAATTCAATACCTATTTATATTAATTTAGTTGATACACAGTATCTTGTACATATACGATATACCTACGTATTTTAGTCTATACATCTAATGTATGAACTATAATATATATTATATATAATATTTTCAGTTTATGTAATAGACACATATATGGTTGTTCGTCAATTGAATACTAACGAAACTTTATGAACGTGAAATCCAAAACTTATAAACAGAATAATAAAAGTTATAAGTATTTTCTTCAGAAAAGTGAAAAACCATTTCTTTTAGTGTTTCCCGGACAAATTGTGTGAGTTTTGTTTTTGAAATTACGTGATTTCGGGATTTCTACGAGAGTGTGAAAATTACGAAAAAATAAAAGATATTCGAACACCGAGCATTTCGTAGTTGTTGTTGTACAGCTTTGAGACCACTCCTTTCAACCTTCGCAATTCGTCTTAAAACGATTTTGTTTTTTATGTTTTTAATACTCATTTTAATACCTTTCGTAGCAATTTCAAAACTCGTCAGAAAGATAAGAAGTTTACGTCCGGAGGGTTAACGCAGAAAGTAGCTGTTCTCTCATCTCAACTGTCACTCAACCCTCACACTCACAACAATTACTGCTGATTATTATACTGGCCAACAACGGCTGACAGCGCGAGACGCATCCGGTCGAAAAATTACGTCGTCGAGTTCTCTGTATAGTTTCCCGTTTTTCGAATGACGGATGTCGGCAGGAAGATATAACGGGATTTTTCGATTTTCTACGTTTCTTACTTTTCGCTTGGGGTTCCGTGGAAGATAATAATATTAAACTGACTGATTTATTATTGTTCTTTTTTTCTGAAACGTATAAATATTTAAAATTGCGTAATCCAAACATCCAGCAACATTTAAGTGGCATAATGTTATTTAATGCTAATTCAGGTATAAATTACCAAAACAAATTGAGTAAAAAACACGATAAAAAAAACTGTATTCGTTTTTAAATTGCCATGTATAACGCATACGGAAATATAATAACATTATTAAAAAATATATTTATGATCATAATACTTATATAATACTGGTATGCTTGGAATGCATAAACAAAATACTAGTCACTAAGTTTTCAAACATTTTGGACAATTTAATATTTGTAACTATATGGTTGCATTAAATTTTTTTTAATTACTATACACTATACAGTATAAAAGTGTCATTTAATCTACTTTAAACAATAAAATAAATTTATCATTGAACAATGATTACCATTAATCAGTTATCATCGCTTCAAAATTAACATCTTCAAATAAGCAATAAATGTATTTATTTTATAATAATTGATGGGTTTTTTCTGCAAACACTATTCTAAGTATAATATGTATTATACAAATGTTATATTGTAGCCTAGTTGTATTGGAAAAACGTAAAAAGTCAAAATTAAAGCACTCGAGATTTCACTGAGATCCATTTAAATGACTTTACACTTAACTTTTGTATTTATACTTCTGTAATACTAACATTGTTTTTATTTATACATTATACTATATTAGTATTTACAATTGAGCACAATAAATACATACATAAGAATCTTATAATGAACAGGATTTATGTACTTAACGATAGACTTTGAGCAGCTCTAGTAGTATCCATCTAACTATGTCTAATTAATTTTCTTAGAAAACTACTAGACGTATAATTTCCCATTCAAACTATAATGCGCTGAGAGATTGGGAAGCGAATCAGATGAATTATCAGAATCCTGGTTAGCAAAGTATCAAAACAGTTTATTTTTTTTACCCTGAGCTAAAATTTCCCATGGGGATAAAGATATGAAATTATCCAACGAGAATTTTTAGTTCACTCTTTTTATACCTTAGCTGTTTTAGAATATTTCAAATATATTGACAAGTGAGTAGTATATTATTTATATCTGTGTTAAATAGTTTGGAAACTTTTGAACTATACTCAAATCAAACTCCAACTTCTGGTATATATGTTTTGAACCGTAAAAAGAACGAAGAAGTCCTTCTGCTGTATTTTTGCAAATTTCATCAACATTCGAACTTCAATCCCTAATAAAAATATGTGACTATATTATCTAAATGTAAAATAATAAAAATCGATTTTGTCAAAAACGGATGTTCCTAAAATATTCCTGTTCTTCCTATTTTTTTGTTGTTTCAAAATGTAATTTAATTATGATGAATTATTAATTCGTTTACTACGAACGACACAATTAAGAACATTAAAATATCAAAAATCGATGGGCTGTTTCTGTAATTACTCTCAAAAACATCGGACTTCACCGTGTAGTGAATTTTACGGGTAGCAAACTCTAAAAACAACTCACTTTTAGGAAACCTTAATTTATATTAGTTAACAATCTATCAATAAAGTTAAGTACTTATAAGTCTCTCATATAAGTATTTTTTTTAGAGATCCAATATAATTCTGATATAATTAATTTTGTTTCACTTGTTTTATTTGTAACATAAAGTAATTCTTTGTTTCATATTTTTTGTTAAATTTAATTTTAACCAAATTTCACATACTTTTTTAGTTTGTTAAAAATGATATTCAATTATTAATGAACGTGTGAAAATGTATTTATTTTTTAATAGGTACTAATATACCTACTATGGTTAGTTCTTATTCATATATAATACATTATACATTTATACTACATGTGAATTCGTTTGATCTATTAATATCATGTTAATATATCGAATATTTCCACTGAATTTCGAGTATAAAGAATATTGTATAAAAATAATGAAATTCCATTGTCAACAATTTCTTGATATAGTTTCAACAGTTATTTCATTTATTAATTTATTTATTTTGTATGAATGTGGTTTATAATATGTAAACATTATGTGAAAAATATAAAGAAGTATAAATAAAAAGTTTTTTTTTAAACTAAACATATTCTCTTTGTAACACTGTGAGTATAGTAGATTCAATCAAAAATGTATTCTTAGCATGGTTGGTTGACACTCGTTATTTTATGCCCTCAAGCCATTTGTATTATTATACTTCCAGTGGTTTCAAGCCTCGTACTGATGGGAAATTCCCCTCGGTCTTTTAATCCTATTATTAAAGGAGTAACTAATTGGTCTAATAACAGCATAATGGGTAGCTGCCATGATTTTCCTACTTCGGTCAGCTGCCTCAATGGAATCGGCAAACAAAATAAGAATGCTTAATATATTATTTTCTCTTATTATTCAAACATTACCATTTGACAATATTTAAAGTACTGAAAAAATGTTTAAACAAAAGTAGGAAAAGTACGTTTTGCAGTAGGTGTAAAGTATACCTCGTGAGTATGTTACTGTAATGGATGTGTTGAGTTGAAATTCAATGATAATTAATTTTATACAAACAAGTATTCTAAGACAAGACTGTCGGTCTGCCTATATTAGTTATTACTGAGTATAATTTACCAGTTATGCTACCAGAGGTAGAGGACCCCCACAAAAAAATATATATATAAGTTTGGTTTTTTTAAACAAATTATTTGTAGTTGTATACGTCTTATATAATCTGCATAGAAATTTGAAACATAATATAGTTGTAAAGTATCAAGTGCATTTAACTAGGTATTTAATAAAAACTCAATTTTTTTACAATATGCATTATCTAAAATAAAAAGTAAACCATTGGATTTGTAATTTAAAGATTTGGGCATGCATCGTGTCAGCCAAAAACCAAATTTTCGTTCCATCAAAAAAAAAAAAATAAAAGGTTAGGTTTTAGTTTCCATCAAATGATTTTTATCCTAAAATTAAAGTTTAAGATTTGAGAACCATTAGTCATAATTCTGGTTTTATATTGTCATTGTTTTATGGAATTCCGAAATAAAACATTTCCACCCACAGTGTGGTATAATTTCAGTGATAGTTTATGCAAAACAACAAATAATTGCAAATCATGTAATTTCAACAAACCACAATTTAATATTAAAAAAAATTCAATTTCAACTGTTCAAACTAATGTATATAATAATATTATACAAATAAATAGTTTTAAATGAAATATAAAAATGAATCATGGCTGTGCCACTGTATTTTATTTTATTATTTTATATTTATTTAACTTACTTCCGTCTTGGCTGTTGAGTCAATAAAAACTCAAAATAATGGTGTGAGTAAATCCATGGTATAAATAGGCAGTATCTTAAAATTAATTTTAGTAGTACTCTATGGACTATACAAAATATTATATGTGTGTGTGTGTGTATAGATAAAAGCAAAAACAAATTGTTTAACTAATGAGAGTGTGTGAGGAAATAAATTCTCTAAACAATTCTAAAGTAGCTGCAGGAGAAGAGAGACGAGTAGGACGGAAACCTGTGATACAATATTATTATTTTGAGTAAAACACTACACATAATCAATAATCATGTATATCAACATCATGATATAGCGTAATTTATATTCAATAAAATGCATCTGACATTATACAAAGTGTGAATGAAATCTGATATCATTGGTGAATCCATGGTGGTTACCAATTGGATAACACTGGACTCGTGTGTGTTTTTCTATGCGTTTATACTTTATATATAAATCTTCAGTGTGTTGCTGTTTCGGTAAGGGAATGACTGTGGTAAAAATAATATGTGTATTTCCACAGAGATAGCAACCACGCGGGTCGGTGGAGGGTAAAAATACGCGCGTTTCGCTAGGCGACATTTGGCCAAGGGCTTCCTTAATCTGATTCCACTCCCCCGCCGACACATTTATCACGAAACAAGACCTTTATTGGGGATGTATTTTTGTGGAAAAACGGCGCCTTTGAATTTGAGCAGGCGAACTTAAGGCACTTGAAGCCTCGCTGTCAGTCTCACAAACGAGACATCGGTAGAAAAATGTTCGGGGCCTACGATGCCCATCACTAGGCCCAACCTATCGATTACGACCGATTATACGCGCAGCAGAACACGATATATTATTATAATACAACACAGTTTAATATATTATTATTATTATTATCATCATCATTATGATTTATGCGTTAGCTGTAGTTGAGTTGATCAGATAACGCACGAGCAAACTATATAATATAACACATTGTTCTATTACCATACTTCGTATGGGGTGGACGAAGTGCGCGGTCCGAGAATATAATATACAAGGCGTAGAAATTTTCGCCGGCGTAACGAGACCGCGGTAAATTGTTTTTATCGTAAAGTCAGCCGTATATATATACTACACATATATGTGTATAAACATTTACACATACAACACGTTGAACACGCGTGATATATTATTGTCAGCCCCCGAGCACACGGAAAACAGCCCGAAAACCCGACCGAGAGAGACTATATATTATATTATATGTACATTGTAAACGAAGAGCGTGCTATCCGTTTAGAGAATAGTCGGCGGCGTGATATATTATCGCCTATCGGTCGACCGGGCACGCGCGTTCTGTATATCACTCACGCCGAAAAATGAAGACGTCGCCGCCGTCGGCGACGACGACGACGACCACCACCACGGCGAACACGACGAAGCCGCGGCTGTCCAAGTATAATATGTACGGAACGTTGGTTGCAGGGGGTGTGATTTCGGTGGGGTAGTGTGTCTGAGGGGCAGTGCCGGGGTGGGACGCATCGGGCCGGTTTGACGAAGATACATCGAGGTGTATACACGAGGACACTCGCCCGGTCTCCGGGTCCGAACCAATTAAAGGACCATCGGGGGCGGGTTAACGGCGGGGTTGTGGAGGTGGC
>PVMI01081416.1:14407-24688 GCA_008528875.1 Aulacorthum solani
GGCGGCGGCGGCTTCCGATTGTTTACACGCTGTCAAACCCGACGAGCGGCTCGTGTGAGCGCAGACGGGACACATAAAAGGTTATTTATATACGCGTTATCGGGCTCTGGCGGTGGCGAAGGCGGTTTCATTTATCACGAGCGCGCCGGCGTTTTTAAAAACCGTTTCGGACGCGCGAATCCGCGACGACGCGCGTCCGTCTGTCCGTCCGTCAGCGATGGACCCGCGGCCGTTTGCGGTGTTTTTCGCCAGTGTATTTACGGGACCGGAAGACCGAGAGGAAATCGGAAATTGATGGAATCGGCTCCTCGCGGGCGCGGCACTCCGTGTCCGAGAAAATAATGACGTGGACGGCGGCCGAGGTGTTATTATTATACCTATACAGCCGGGTGCGCGAGTGTGTGTCTATGATATAAGACGTTTATTCGGATGATTGACGTGTGTGGGTTTCGGGGGGGGGGAGGTTGTGGAAACACTACGCGCGTTTACCGACATGATGCGTTCTTGGAGGGTAAAAGTAAAACCAAACATCCGTTGTCGAAACATGTGATATTAAATCGGATTACCGAAACCTGCACGCTCTTAGAAGATATAACAAGATTGGGACATTTCCTGTTCCGCTTTTCAATTATTGCTCACCATTATCTCGTGTCACTTGTAAACGGCTATATAATTATTGTGAGTATTTTATTTTTAGTGAGACCAACAAGGTATGAAGGTTAAATCAAGTTTTCATGAATGTAAAAGATCACCCACAAACAGCAGCGAATATATAATTAATCTAGTAATTAGTAATTTAATTTTTTAACAATAATAATTACAAATATTTTATTGCATTGCATTTTAAGTAAAACTTGAATAATGTTGTGTCGATCTACCATGATAATAGTAATAATAATAAACTAACCTTAACAACTTGTCGAATGACAAGTAAATATAATATTTAAACACTAAAAAGTTTTCTGTAGGCGGATGCAGTGATAAACCAGTATCTAAAATTCCTAACCTTAACCTCTATAAGACTTTGTTGACTGAAGCTTTGTGAAAGGTCGTTTATTAGAGCTTTTTATTGCATTAACGTCATTAAAGAACATTACGGCTAATTGAATTTTAAAGAATACCTACAGCAGTTTCATGTTTAATTAAAAATCTCCAAAATCTAACGTTAAATGTTTTGAATGTTTCTGATTTTTGTTTGATGTGTACGGTGTACCTCAGTGCAAACATTATTTTTGAAATAATAATGGTATATGTATAACTCCCCAAAAATGTGTTTGGGGGGAGGGGATTGGAGTTATAGACAACTTTATAAAGAAGAAATTTTTGTATGATTTCGTTCCTATACATCCTATCGTAAAATATTTGCTGTTTTTGTTTTGTTCTTTTGTCCAAATCCCTGACTTAACCAATAACTTTATTTGTAAAAAAAAAACTTAACGTTTACACATGTCATGCGCATGCACTGTATGTTTTAAAATGAAATAACTGTACAGTTTATGTGTATATTATGCACAAAGGTTCTTGCAATAGCCGCTACTTACTATTTGCCGTTTTTTTTTTGACGATTTATTGTTATACAATTTCCGTACTCAAATATATACAGCCATACGGGAATATTTTTGTGAGGGGAAGGTCGAGGATGTTTTTCTGTTCATAGATTACGCATAGATTATTGTATATAAAAATATATATGTATAAGATATTCCACCAAAAAACCTAGGTTACGGCAAGAGTATTTCAAAAGAAAAAACCATTTTGATGAACATTTCGACCGATTATTTTTAAATAAAGTTAATTTGAAATTGCAGCATCGTGTAATTTGCTTTTTGTACAATAGATTTGCTAAGTGAGATTCTTAAATATTGTTTTACCCATAATTACATATTTAAAAAAGACTTGGTATAAGACCAAATATACGAAAATAACAGAAAGACATATTTCTTTAAATTATAACAACATTTTCAATAAAATTGCTCCATAACTCTCACACGAATTAGACTGTGGTTGAGACCTGAAATAATACATCAAACGAAAAACTGATCGGGGACACAAATATAGAATTAGTGTTTTTTTTATATAATGATAGTGATACACAATTCAGACTCATACCAAAAACACAACCGAACAAAAATCATAAAATTAACTTTCCCTAAAAATATAATGTATTTTAGATTCTAAAATACTATACATATCATTAATAAAAAAAAAATTACAAATAATTACTGTTATTTTTAAGTACTTTAAGCTTCAAAGTTGGTCTATTAATATTGGGTCCTATGAAATGTTTAAGATTTTTGATATATTTTTTTCCCCCCAATTGGCATATTTTGTTTATATTTTATAAATAACATCATTATAAATACATTTATAAAAAATATTTTAAAATATAGAAACATGTAAAATTATTAAGAGATAAACTCAAGATAAATATTTTTGTGAGTGAATGTATCACAAGGCACTGATCGAGTCAATTTCTTGTTAGGTAATTTTATTATTAAACTTAAGATTAAGATCTGAGACTACACCTAAAATTATTACGTAGGTTATAGTATTTTGTAAAAATAGCAATATATAGGGTCAAACACAGCTACATTATTATTATATCTTATCACTAGGATATTTATATGTAATCGATGCCAACGTTTTTTTTCTTTAAACTTCTGATTGTAAAAAAATGAAAACTATACCTATTGTACAAGCATTTTACTTGGGGGTATGATTATTAATATCACATAATATCGGTTACCAACATACTTACTAGCTACAAGTTTCAATCAAGAAAAAATTCATTGAAAAAAATGAAGTTTATAACAATTAATTTAATATAATTTCTTTTACGGTAAGTTTTAATTGAAGTCAAAAGTTTTCATTTGTTTATTAAAAAATTTTGTTTACTGAGAGTTTATCATCAGAAAGCTAAATGACATATGAGTAAATACAATTAATTTATATATTGTTGAGATCTTGAATATATTAAAACATACATATAGAGAGTAAAATAAATATGACTTCTAACTTATTTACTTAATGAACATTTAAAGTACAAAAACAATTTAAATAATAATATTTTAGTATTATATCATGTACGGTACTATATAACGTATATTTTGGATTTATGTATAGCAAATCGTAAAATGCTAAACTTGACTTGCACAATTAATTTTTAGAAAATTTAAAAAATATTTAATCCAAAACCAAAATATACTTAAACATATTTTTTTTTACTATTATTAGCTTTTTATATAAAAATTATAGCTCAAAACTACTTTTACATATATTTTGTTAATTAGACCAGATTTAACCAGATTTTCTCAAATTTGATGAGAATTCTGACTTAGTTTATTCTACGCAAAACTATAACATGAAATAATATATTACCCTTTTTAAAGAACCAAACTTCACTATTATTCAACATTTTGAGAAAATAAAAAAGTCCCAAATAGTCAACAGAGCTCAAAGCCCAAGATTCATGTTGCTGTAATAAATTGAAAAAAAAATAAGTGTACGTAAAATATATAAACTTCATTCCCCAAATGACTAATATCAGATTATTATAAAAGAAAATAATTGTTAAATTTGTATTTTTAGAAGCAAAATATGATTTAGTTTTAATTAGTCTTGAATATTGGGTATACTCTGAACGATATTGTATGTAGAACTGTTTAAAAAAAAGTAATAAACATTGATTCCCACTGTGTAGGGGAATTTAATTTTCGGACGTATCCGTTGGGATACAGTGTCACGAGAACCACGTTAAAGTAAGGTCACCTGAGTAGATATATTCACTAGGTATTCAATGTTTCCTTGTATATTATTATAATATAATTTATTCTAAATTCTGATAAAAACTCGAATTCCACATCACATTTTTTAAAATGCATGTTCTGATTTAAACAATTACCTATTTGCCATTTATTTTTATTTTTTTAAAATTAGCATTTAACTAAGTTTATATCGATTGCTAGTTTTTCTTTTACTACTTATTTACATATTTAATGATTTTTGTAAAATAACACAATAGTAAAAATCAGTAAAAATATCAAAAATAAATAAAGACACTTAATCGATTTCTCTCTTAGTTCAGAATATGCCTAATATTATATCAAATATCAGAACAAAATCTATTAAAATTTGCAGTTTATTATTGTGGTATTATTATACCGCATGTAATAACATTAAAAGAATATCGAAATACTTCAAATAAATGATAAATGAAAAAAATTAATTTAATTAATAATTAAAAATAAATCAAGAATAAAAATAATGACCAATTGAAGAAATAATTATTTTGTCGAGGAGTGACTTAAATATGTTATTTTTATGTAGTCATGACACATTTTTAGATTCAATACATTCATTGCTTAAATATGTTTCAAGAATAATATGAGTTTAAAAATGTATAAATAAAACGAAGGTTTACAAGAAACAAAAAGAGACGGGTGTACAAAAACATAAGTGGACTTACGAATTGTATTTTTTTGTATCTTTGATTACCTAACACAGGGTACAAAGAATTAAAAAATATGGTCGCTTTGTGGTCATAGAATTTTATTTTAATAAAAAAAAGAACAACCAAGCAAATCACTTGTTTAGAATCAGGTGACCATTGGAAAGTAGTTTATAATGGCTTATTGATTTTTGCGGCATCCCGTGATAATCATAAGCTCATTTCCTGCCAGAAAGACTGGAAAACCGATGATCAGAAAAAAATATACACTCATACGTATACGCAATAATAAAAAAATAATAATAATAATAAAAAATTGCAATATAATAGTGTTATAGCCACCAAAAACTGATGTAACACATGTTCGAACAAACGATTCGGCGCGTTTGCCGATCACCATGTTTGCTGAAAAACAATATATTATACTATGATATTATACGTACTATAGAGGGCCTTCGTGATGGTTTTTTCCTACTGTTTCGACGTCGTCCAAACCAGCGCAAAATTGGGTTACACAACTTACACGGCAGGCAGATGAAAATCAGCATTTTCGTCACCATGTGCGCGTTGTCCGTGTCGCACGAAATTGACGATCGGTCAATGTTACAAAACACGTTAATGTGAATTTCAAGTATTTCCACCATTGAGTAATCTGATTTTAATGACTTTGGACACACACGGTTTACAAAAATTAAAACTCAATTGTTGTGGGTTGAGTGCAGGGTCAATATTATTACACATTTATTGACGCCGTTATTAATTTCTCAACGATTTTAGCACAAATTCGAAGCGTTATTTGAAAATGATTTGCCTCATTTTTAATCGGATGTGGTTAATTCATCGGCTCACAACTACAAATTATCTGATACAATTATAGGCACTCTCCACAAAACTCATCGACACTATTTTTTTTCAATATCTCCTTAAGACCAGTAAAAATTATATGTGTTTTGGTATGTTATGGTAAGCTATAATATTACAAGTGTAAAATTTAAATATTACATATTACATATACATATGTATAGAGTTAAGACTGTAATTGTGCAACATGGCATCAAATAATAAATTATTCTATATTATTAATTCGTATACCTAAACAGAATATCATTTTGAAAAATGTTGTTATATTAATATAAAATTTAAATTGAAAATACAATTGTACGAATAGTTATATATCATAATAAATTATTATTATTATCATTTTAATATATTATTTTACGTTTATATTGTAAACGTTTTCATTTTCATTTTTCATTCATGTTGTCAATTTTTTTTCAACCACTACAGTTCTAAACTTTGAATATTTATTTTTAATAAGCTACTTGGTAAATACACAATATTAAAATCAAAAAGTTATTTATTATAAACAATGTAGAAATATAGAATTATAATTGTATTAAAGTATATAATATATTTACGTTTTATTAAAAATAATTGTATTCTGTTACATTAAAATGCTGTAAATATGTATATACTATTATAAATTATAATAAACAATTACGTCAGTAAAATATTTAAGCATACATATAATACTTTATGATATAATTTATTACGTACATTATACATAATAGAATGGATATTACTGTTTTAATTTGTTTCTAGTTGCTGATGTAATCAAAGGGTTGTGTAACCTTTAAGACTTTGATTAGATATAGACGTATAGAATAGTATTTGAATTTTCAAGAAAAAAGCCATTTAATATGTTTTAAAAGTATATTCATCTATGATGATTCATTTTAATGATTTTCCTACCTTCTTTTTTTGTAACTACTGTTCATTTATATTCACTGAAATTTGGTTTTAAATCAAATATTAAATCATTAAATTAACAACACGAAAAAGTAAAATAAATAGATTATTTGTTTATCATTGAACAGATATTAAGGTGAAAAATTATTTTAAATTTTAATTAAAAATGCATTGCAGTTGAATGTTTTAATAATTATTTCAGGGGGAATATTAAATTTTCATGAAAAAAATCAAACATATTTAGTTGTTCTATACAGATTACTATTTACTTTTATGTAATTATTAGTCAAAATAAATCATTAAATGTCGAAGTTGTATGCAATTTTATAAATTTACAACTATACAGCTTGTTATCTTCTCATACTACTTAAATGTACGAAATTTGAACTCATAGATGACCGTGAGAAAAAAATCCGTTGACTACTGACAATGGAGAAAATGAGATCGTCTAAAGCGGCTGATTAGTTTTTCCAAACAGTGAGTTTTATAAATTTTCAAAGATCCAAGAAACCATGACTGGACATACATATATAATATATATATATATATAGTTAAAAGGTTTTCTCACTGAGCTTAACTATATTAAATATACACCTGAGTATAACATCGTTACTTTTAACGTGTGGAAATACAATAAATAAATGTGTACTTGCAGGGTTTTCTCTATTCACAAAATATTTATTATTCTTAAAAACCTGACTGCACAATGTAAATGTACTATTATATTATTATAAATGTGTTTATTTGTCCATCTACATTTAAATATCGTTTGAATTGATTTGACATCGTTAAAAGTATAATAATTTGATAATTTATTTAATATTTTTTTGCTATTTGTAATTTACGAATCGTATTTCTTTATAAATGAACATTTCTAAGAAATACATCTGTACAATTTATGGATTGCTCAATTAATTTATTTTTATTTTTTACAAGATTTTTTTGAAAGTATAGAATTAATGGTTTTTTCCAATCAAACGATTTAAATTTAAGATGATTACTGTCGAATTTCCGAATTATCAATTAACCTTAAAGCAAGTCATATATGCTTCAGACGATGAAAATCAACAAACGCTGAATTATCATCAAATGGATTACCTACCGTACATGGTTTTCGTTGGAGAAAAAAAAATAACAGAACAATTTAAGTATAAGGTGAAACTTATACGAGACAATTGAGGGTAGCTTGTGACATGGAAAATAAAACCACGTATTTACGAGTGAATGGGTATGAGGGTGGTAACTGCGCTCCCCATTTCTTTACTCCGGTTCACACACACACATTTACAAACCTACCAGGAAGAGCCGAAAAACCGGCAATGAAAACTCGGGTCGGGGCGCAGGAAATGGCGTGTTTGTTCTGGTGTTGACACGAGATTTATTTTAGGCTATCGGCGATAGATTAAAACAAACTGCGGCGGACTGGTTGCGAACCGGGGAAACGTCCTGAGGTTTTACTTATTTGGCTGGTTTTTTCCTCACGATATTCAACTCTCCCATTTCTTCCAAACCACACACCCCTCGACCACCCCTTAAATCACTCCGAGCGTTCCATTTCAAATTCCACTGATCATTGTTTTTATATACGATGACGTCACATAAAATGCACCTACACTGTACAGTTTGTGTGTATCGGAGTTATATGTTACCGTTAAAAAAATAAATAAAAATAATAATAATAATAGCGGTCTTTTACAGCTGTAATATAGATGTGCATAGATCGGTACTTGTCGAATCAATATTACTAACCAGATAACCAGAAACAACATGTTTAATATTTATATAGTACATATTATATAAATTTAGGCACACAATTAATCATAATATTGTATTATTGTTGAGCGTATTTGGTACAATGTACATTTTTCATTAAGAATATTGAGAAAATTTCATTTAAATTCGCCTAGACTTAAAAACAAAATTATGAACAAATTAATCACACAGTTTGAATCTTTAAACTTAAGTTTCGCATATTATGTACATGTGTTTTACGAGTATTCAAAAAAAAAAATATGATGTTTTACTATAGTCTAAAATTATCATGTTATAATGATATAATAAGTCAAATAATAATGCTTGTATTTCAATGACAATATAAGTATTAATTGAATTAACATACACCTATTATAGAACACAACCGTTTTTGAGTCAATTTTTCTAAAAAATTGTTTTGCTGTAAAACTGTATGCACTTAACAATAAATTCAGTTGATACTAATAATACAACAATCATTAAACATGAAAGTGTGTGTTCCAAGCTAATCCAAAATAATAAAAGAATGTCGGACGTATTAGGATCATGTGTAATAAATAATAGTGTGTTCTTTGCAAAAAATATATCGGTCGTTTTTTCGACATCGTACAATTAAGCATTCTTTACCGCACCATTATTCACCGTGACTATATTATAACCTGCAGGTATCCATAGCAGGACGATAATGGTCACCGGAAGGACATTATCAATTTATGGGCAACGCCATTTAACATTTTATATGTTTACTGTTTAAAACTGCGCCAATGAATTTTACCGTTGAATTAACTATAGATTATTTATAATTTACATATTTCACGCCATGGAAGCAAAACCCTACATATTATATAATATGGCCTAAAATATTGTTTTATTCATCTAAAGACGGGTTCTCTACCTATTCCTTTATTCATGCGTTAAAATAATATTTAATTCATTCGATGAGTATAATTAGAATATATAGAATATAGTTACGATGATACAATCATAAAAAAAAAGTTATTATAGGTAGTAGTTATACCCGTGTAGTTGATATTTCTAGTAATTATCATTGAGTGTTTCACATGTGAGTAATCCAGTAATATTATTTGCATTAGATCTACTATTGGGATTTACACATCCATTTCGGGGGTACTTTGATACAAAAAACTCCAGGATAATATTTTTTCATTTATGTTTATAATTTGAAATATTTCACTTTTTTATGGTTGTATAATACTTATGTGCGTTTCTTGAACAAGTGTAATATTATTAACCGAGTATATGGTTGTAAACAATAGTGGTCGAGTATAATTTATGGTCGACTCATATTTTGCATACACAACGGTACCGCTCGTTAGGAAAATGACGAATGAGTATATGTCGTGCATTCCTTAGTATTAATATACGGACGTTTAGTTTAATTAAAACGTTCAGCTATCAATGTTTCCGTGAGACGATTAATGTTGCAGCGTTTGAGTTTATTTCATATGGATAACACATATTCCCTAGGTTCAAAATATACACAAAAATAGTCTCATGAATAGAAAATGTTTGAATACAGTGTAAATATGTACTTATATGTACATACTAACTATTTCCAGCAATTGTTGATGTTAAGCTTTTTAATTTTATTAAATCATATTTTATATATTGTACTTTCGTCATCGACACCTTTTTCTCATAATAATATCATGCACTAGATTTAGATGTATGTATCTAAAGTATTATAAACCTTGCTCATTTGTAAATCAAAAACCAGATTTTACTTTTTTAATTTTATTAGAGCTACCATAGTATTTTTAATAAATTTATTTACACCAGTAACGTTTATAAAATTATGTGTAAGTACATAATAATGTATCTACCAAACAAAAATTAAATGTTTACTTTTGAGTAAATGCAATTTATAGCATGCACACAAGTACACAATATACATATTATAATATGCACATTACAAATCAATATCAATTATTTATATTTTTGTGTTTTAAAAATTATTTTGATACTGAATAAGACGAATTAAGACTAAATGTATGTTGTATGTACATTTGATTTTCATTTAATAATATTACAACACTTTACCATTTAGATATTTTCAGTCATCAATTTAATTCTTAAAAAAGAATAAATAAATAAAATAATATAAACATTTATTTATTTATATAATAAATAAATAAATAAGTACTTAAAAGTGATATTACCTTCATACTAAATACATTAAATGCAATATTTTACTAAATATTTTTAACATTTTGATACAATTTGACTACGTCATTCTAGTGCTAGTCATTTTTTCAATAATAATCGATGTATAATTAGATATATGGAATTTTGGAAATAGTATATTTTGAAAT
>PVMI01081420.1:0-16967 GCA_008528875.1 Aulacorthum solani
ATGGTTCCACATGGATTAAGATATTATCTTGTTGGGTGTGTGCTGGTCTTTATGTTTGGACATTAGTGTCACCAATTCTTTTACGAGTAGGTGAATTTTAAACTTCATCATCATTAAAAGTATTAAATAAGTTATATTAAGCTCATCTATTAATATTTTCAGTTTTATATCTATACAATATCAAACTATTATTATTTAATTTTTATATAATAGCTGAGCAATATGTTTAAACCATGGAAAATTATTCCTGTCTATTCTACTGTGATTTAATCAATTACAACTTACAAGTATTCATGATCAACACAAATTATTAAAACCAATTTTATAATGTAAACATAATTTGTATTCAGTCGCTTATAGTTTGATTATGTGATTAATACAATAAAAAGCATTTTATGACCTTAGTTTTTAAATATAGTTTATATCTTAAAATTTTTTATAGATAATACTTGAACACTTGAACAATTAGGTTACTTTTAAATTGTTTTATGTATTTTATTCCAATTTTTATTTAAAAAAAATGAAATTTATAATATAAAATAAATTAAATTATGTATTTTATGCAATTGCTGACATTTATGTGTTAATGATTTTTATTGATTATGTTGTGATATTACAAAAGTTAAATAAATGTATACATACTTAATTATCTTATTTCATAGTTATGTAGTATATTATTGTATTATGATTTGATGCATGGTACTTAAAAATATATAAACTTTAGATTATATTGAGTATGATAAATGCTATTTTTTTTTTAAGGTCCGTCTCCAATTCCTAGCCTGTGAATATTACAAAATTCATTACAATGTATACATCTATTTAATTTAAAACAATAGCTTAATATTAACTTTAGGTAAATTTAATATAATGCACAAGTTGAGTTTACTAAATTTTATAAAATAATAATTATAAAACAAAAAATATCCTCTTAAATTATGGGCATATATTTATGAGTGCATAAATAATAATAAGCATGTTTTAATATTTCTGATGAATACAATATTATCCTCTCGTCTTTCACCCCCTCATAGTTTTTGCATGCCTTATGTAATTTTAGATTTTGAGCATAAAATTATAACTAATAAGCATCATAGTATCTGCAGAATACAACTTATCGTTTTTTTATCAACTTGTTCTTTGAAAAATGTTTTTAATAGAACGAGAGTTTCATGTACCAAGCACCTTTATTTTCATAACAAAGCACACACATTATTTGTTGGTTGCCTCAGTAGTTTTTTTAAATCTTAATGGAAAATTACTAGAAAAACATTTTTGATGGTACCTACTTAGGTAGATAGACTCCCTTGCCCGTAATTGTTTTTCGAATTCCATAGTTGATAAATTATTTATTATTACTTTCAAATTTAATTCTTAAGTACGATTCATCACCCCTTCCACCAGTCAATCAAAAGTATGTATGACACATCAGACCGATCATAATATTATAGGTAGGTAGGTAGGCAGGTACCTTATTGAACTGTTATTCTAGCTGTCTCTCGAGGAGAGGCCATGTATGTGTAATGTGTGTGCTTGTATTATTATTTGCACAACAAACGATAGCGGAAGTAATAGGTAGCTGATTGAAAAAATATCAATCGATGCTTTGGCCATTTCATCGTCATTAAATTCAATTCAATTATAAAATCAATAATTAGGTAATATTAAAAAATGATTATGAAATGTGAAAGAACATAGGTAATAAAAATAAAACTCCATTTTATTGCTTGTCCATTGGAGCGGTCACTTGCCTTTTTGGAGCCCCAAGCTTCACTTTTGTCGATTCGCCTGCAAAATATTACCCGAGTAGCGTGTCTGTCGCGTAGAAAAGTAAATAAAATGTTTTTCGTTTGATGTCTGTTTGGATTAATAGTCGGCAAATCGCCGAGTCAACAACGTACGAAATACAAATACAGCTGCCCATAGGGGGACCTTGGCGGGGCTTTGGGGTATTAGTTGTAAATTATTCAGCCGATTTTGTTCTTATAAATCTAAACATGGTGTCTGGGTGTACCTAGCGGTTAGCCGTGTAGGCAGTGGCGGATCTAGGATTTCTTTATGGTGGGTGCTTAATAAAGCTCCTTTTTAGGCGGTTTGACTTATTTTTTAGTAGTATTTAGTCCACCATATAATGATTAAAAAAAGTTCAATATGTACCAATAATTATTCCAATATTCACACTATGAACAAATAGGTACCTATCTACATTAACAAAGAAAACACGGAGTTGTGCATGCTTGGCAGCTATTGTTGAATTGTATTGGATATCGTATGTATACGAATATTGATGTGAATTTATATATTTTATTAAAAGCCATTTGCGAGTATAGCCAATAAAGGTAGGTACCAAGTGCGAGGGGTTTAGGCCGTTTAGGAGAGATGTTCAAACGGTCCGTTTTTTTCAAGCCACTTAAAATCTGGTTCGAAACCCTATTTGTGGTCTCAACTGGTATTGCCCAAAATTGTTATTGAGACTTATTGTGATCTCGCCGAAAACGATTTCCAACGACATCCCGTCCAGGGTCTCTCAATAATCAGTATTTTCACGTCGGATTTGAAATATACAGTGTTGCCACTTTTTGTGGCTGTTACGGGGCTGCAAATATTATTATTAGTTTATTTTTCATACACCTTATAAGGTCTATGTTTTTTTTGTTTTCAACAATTTTTGTTGAAATTTCCAGAACAGTGAACTTTATAAAAACACCACAAACAAATTCGTCAAAAATATAGTTATAGTTGCACTATCTACGCAGTTGCTATAATGCCAGAGTAAGTATATTTTAATATTTATACTATAGGTATTCGGCTTTGAACAATACCCCAACTGTAAGTATAGTTACCTACCTATTTAATTTATAAACTAAATAGGTTATGGGCATAAATTAAATTAAAAGGTTGTAACTTACTTATAAGTTTAGAACATTAAGTAGGTACCTTATCAGAAAATTTTAAAGGTACACTTGTTTAGGCACACTACTCCCCACAATACTCAATAGGTACCTAATTGTTATTTTTAATTTGGTTTCTTTATACAAGTAGCTATAGTTTAATAGATTAAACACTAATTGATTATGAATTTCGACGTTGTCTCTTCTCATTCCTGTTTATTTCATAAAACCATAACTTTAAGATTAGGTAGGTACACCTACTTACATAAACATATTTTGTAATGGCAAAAAGCAAGCAACCTACCTGTGAACTTTCAAAATTAAAAAATCATAAAAAACTTATGCGGTGTCCTGGATTATATTTTCTTACCTTTACATTTGATTTTTGGTCAATACACTCTAATATCAAAAACAAATGAGTAAAATGAAATCGTTTGAACTTAAAATTGTCTGTGTTAAAGTAAGTACCTAAGGCATGACGTCCTCTTAACTTCCTAGCTATTTCAAGCGGGTATTTTGAATGCTTAATGGAAATATGTAATTACATTTTTATAATATCAACATCAAATATCAGGTCTACGTCTATATATACATTGGCCGCCTCGGGTTTTTAAGAAACTACCTACTGCGAAAACAAAACAAAAATAAAATAAATTTTTATTTTTAGTCAGGGCGAACTAACATAATAATGTTATACTTGTACAGTATACGAATATTAAATCACAAAACCATGGCTTCTAAATCATATTAATTTGTAATAAAGTTACAAACGGGACAAACGCTTTAAGATACCCCGTAAAATGGGTATATTATATATTTATATCAATTGCATAATATTTATATATATATATATATATACCAGATACCTACATTTTATCGTCCATCTCGCATACTAGAGCACAACATCGAGTAGAGGGGACGAAGGGAAACAAAATGTCGGTGAGCGTGTATAGCGGGCGTACTACGAGGGCGCTACATGCGGGAAACCCCGTCACCACCGGATACAAAAGTTGTTACCCCTTCGTCGTGTCCTGTTTTTTCCAGCACGTCTTCCCCTCCTGAAGGGGGCAGCCGCAGTTTCCATCCGGACACCGAATCGTGAACGTCGCACCGACCCGCCGTACACCAGCACGACGGGACATGATTCGTAAGACTATAATATCAGGTACTATAGTACTTTGATGTGAGAAGTCATTTTTAAAAAAAAAAATTTTCTTTCAAATGTTTTGGATTTATCAGTAGGAAATTAGAACTTTTAGAATATATATTTGATTTAACTTTTGATGTTTAATTTTTATGCATCAATGACATTTGAGTGTTCTAGACTATATCTGTATCCGCTGTTCATATATAAATATATAATATGTTATAATATTAAATCTTGTGCCTAAATGATTATATTAAATTTAGAACACCGGAATTAAAGTTAGCGTTTTTTTTTTTTATAAAAGGTTTTCTTCAGTCTAATATTTTAAAAATATTATTTAACGAGATTCAGTAAATTCTTTACAAATTAAAAAAAAACCTTAATGTTGTTGCTGCTCTCGTAAACGTTATTCCGGGATTTTATTCGATTAATGATTTAGATTAAAAAATAATTTATTTTTTAAAAACTAACAATGTTATTAGGTACTTAATATAAGTATAGGTGCCTACTTATATTTAAGAGTAATAGAGCAATTTTATTTTAAATATAGCTATTTAGTTAAATGAATATTTTAATGTACAAAAGTATGATATTTAAAGAATGTTAGGTATTCATTTTTTTCTTCCTTTGAACAGAACAGTGAATAGCAAATAACAATATTTATTATTGCATAATATATATTTAATTTAAACTGCTATTTTAATTTTAAATAACTTATTTTTCCCATTTTCAAATAAAAACATTATGAATATACTATTATATTTAGTACAAATACTAATATTCAAATTATGTTTCATAACTTGTATACATTTTAATTTTACTATACTTGAAAAGTCAAAACTGTGTTTTATGATAATTTCATATTATGTTTTCACTCTGTGTTGAAATTAATCGATGTACATAACTTAGAATATTTTATATTTAATTTAAAATACGAAAGAGTTTTTAAATATGCCATACATTTTTTCACAGATAGTATAATATAGTATAGTGCATTATATATTGTTCTTCATACAAATTAAAAACTTATTTAATTTTGTAAGAATTAGGTTTAGATAATATTTTTTTAGTAACTAAATATTCAATTTTATATTTATTATTAACAATAATAAATTACATTTATCTTCAAAATTAATAAGTATTATATTTAATAATTCCCAAAGCGTTTTCATTATTTTTCATACTGAAATCTGTTAGTATAATAAGTACTTAAAATATGTTAATTTTTAAATTTATTTCTAAGACACAGAAGTCTAAAATACTTTAAATATTTTTCTACTAAGTTTCTACAATGAAATGGATCGAATTCCTGAATGTTTAAAAATGTTGTATTTAAATAAACATGAATAAAATAAATCAAAAAACTTTTTTCTCTATAGATATTCATTGATCATTATCTCTTTTGCTTTTAATTTTTATGACATATTTTTCATATAAACGAGTCTAATTTTGTTAGAATGTCTTATATTTTCTTATAAGGTATTTTGTAATTGTTTTTAATTTATAGATAATATAGTTTATTAAAATATTGATCACTTCGTTCATACACCAAAATAGAATATTGCCAATTTGATCTAATTGCATTATAAATATTTGTCATGTTTACAAAATGTATTAGGAGCTATTTAAATTTGGTTACATGAAAAAAAATTACCAATATCATAATTAATATAAGCTCAGAGAAAACAAACTATAACAAAATTACAAACTTAAGGTTAATTTAAACGTAGGTAGGTCTTATACAGGACTGAGAAAATACAAATTGTTCAATAAATGATAACTTAACTATTAAAATTGGTACTGACAAAGTGGCAAAGACAAACTAATTTAGTTTTTAGAAGAAGTTGTAATTGATAAAATACATACAATACTATAGTTAAGTGTGGCACGAGCAATGATACATATATTTTTTTTGTATTGGTAGAAACTATTTAGTGTTTTTCATATTTTCCGCCACAAAACCTTTCCAGAGATATTTTAAAAAGGTTAGGATAACTACCTATTAACTTGATAATATCAACATGCATAATATTATAACCATAAAACGTCAATATAAAATAGTTAAATATATATAAATACATCACCTACAACACTGTTACCCATAAGGCCATAACTATATACTATATAAGCTATTAATATTTAAATTACAGGAAATCACTCTGCTGTATACTGTATAGTAGGCTTCGAGTTGGCCTCACCATTAGGTATAGGTAGTTTACGGTAATAGATTTGTTAATTTTTACAATATTTTTTTGTTATACAGTAAGTTGAACTAATTTCGTCGAATACCATATTATATAAATGTGTTATTAAATATTAAGTCAAAATTAACGTAGGTCCCACGTAGAATGGTGTGAATAGGACCATGGTATAATCATGATATATTATAGCTTAAAATGTAACTATTTTGAACTTATATATTGATCGTAATAATAAAAAGTTCCAAGTCCTTACAGTTTTTTATTAATGGATTAAATTAGTCTTAATATTTTTAAAATTTCATTGAGTATACAAAATTATAAATTAAGGAGGATAACGGGCATGTTTCAAGTTTCTATGATCAATATTTTTAGAATTACAATAAAATATTAAAATTGTTTGCGGAGAAAAAATGTAGTAATGGTTAATAAGGTAACAATTGTATTAAGTATATATATTTTAGAAATGTCATGTTATTTAAATGTACGTATGAACATTAATATTTATAAGTGTTAAGTCTTTTAAAATCTGGCCTGATACTAAGATTATTGACTTTACGATTACTGTCTGCTACAATAAGCTGTTAAACAGAAAACGTTCAACCCGAACTGGCTCATTTAAATATTAATTAAAAAAGCAGAAATGACTTGCCAAAAAGTTTCTTGTACTAGAAGATAATTAACCAACAAAAACGAGCCCGGTATAGTAGGTATTAGTAGTGGTGATGGTGTCAAGCGTTTTATCTGTTTCCGTCCATACCTCGAGACTAAAGAATATCCTTCCCTGTTTACACTGCACATGTTGAAAACTAAGAATATTTTTCATTAAATTAAATTAAAAATAAATTATAATTATTTATTTATTTAAATTAAAACTTTTAATCTAGATACAAATTTTTAATTAAAATCATTTTCATAAAGAACAATGCAAATCTGTTCTTTTTATTAGTTAATTATATATATATACACACATAATATAAATACATATATTTATCAATGTAATAATTAAACAATTTGGTGTACCCAGTTTTAAAATACGTATACTACTACATAGATTATCCATAAAATATTTATAGGGTTAGGCTTGGGTGGTGTAATAATAGTATTATCTATTATATCTATGCTCATTGCAGTGAAGTAAGGAAGAGTCTTTTTTGAAGTGTTTAAGGTAGATTATTAGTAGGAAAACGTATTTAAATATGCCAAATTTGTGTGTTGGTTCATAAATTTGAATAATCTGCTAACTAAAATACAAACTCCCGGCTCAAGAGCGTTTGCCCTATCACTGCCAATAGGTGCTATATTAGTAGTATTTTAGTAGGTATGTTAGAAAGAATTTTCCAGCAGAATAGTAATCATAAGAATTTTATTCTGCTGTTTCCTCGGGCATACCACGAGAGCCGTAAAGGTTTCTTCCATGTACCCATTGTACCTGAAATTCAATAAATGTCCAATCACCTACAATGACAAGGACCTCACAGAAGCAAAATAATTATATCAGCTTAGGGTTTATAGGGCCGCTTTAATTATGGGCCAGTAGGAACTGATCAAACAACTTACGATAATTTGGATAACAATTAACAAAGATTGAAACTGCCAAAACAACGAAGAGTACCAATTTATGTTTAATGTGTATTTTATTTATATTTTATTTTATCCATTTTTTATACTATTCAAATTTTGCTTTAATGTTAATGTTATTCTATTTTATTTAATATTATGCTAACCTTGTTGTACTCATATGTATATTATAATAATTGTGCTGTTGCGTAACACTAAATAACAATAATAATGAAAAAAATGGGAGCATGTTTAGCAAATCACACTGTATACTATATACCATCCAGGTTACTATATAGTAAATACATCTAATGAAATAAGCTTAAGGCTATTCAACGCACTGATCTCTATATTTTATAGAATTGTTTGTTTTTATTTCTATCGAAAACTGTGCATGTTCATGTGCCATATAACTTTTTAAATTCCAATAGTGACCTCTTACAGTTTTATTTTTTTCATAAATTGTAATTTCCAATATTTTTTTGAGTTACTTGCAGATTGAGCCAAGCCATAAAATAATCTAAATTTGTAAAAAAAACTAGTAATAAGTATATAGTAACATCATATAATTAATCTGTTAATGATTTATTACTCATTAAACCAATATTTTTTATTAATATAAATGCAATAAAATAGATAGATACTTACCATATATTTTAATAACTATTATATAAAAAATGTTCCATACGATAAATTATTAGAGTATAAGACCGTTCTAATCAAATAATATCGAAGATTGTCAAGACCTTCCTATACCCACGTATATTATACATACAATTATGAAATATTTGTGACTTTGTGAAACTATAATGGATAAAAATGTATTGATTTCGATTTCGATGGATCATATTTGCATCTATTGTTGAATAAGTATATGTATTTCCTTTTCTTATGCACAAGTTATTAAGGAGGGTCTTATCATTATGCATTGAGATTAAGCTCAACAATTTTTTTCAAGAGACCCTTGATAGCCTTGATAATTATTGTATCAATTGTTTTCAGGTTTTATACAATTTAAGGGATTTCTTTTAACTTACAGATTTTTAAGAAAATAATATAAATAATATGATGATATTTTCTATTGTTAAAACTATAGTTATTTTTAGATTTTTTTTGTAAAACATTTTACACTATTAAAAGTACACATGTAGTCCGTGTAGGTACGCAACTATGTTTAAAAGGTTATAATATTAATTAGATGAGAAAAATGTACCTATTTTAATACAATAATGGTACGAGGTAGGTATTTTAAATTATTGCCAATTTACCTATGTAACTATAATTATTTTATGCATCTAAGCTTGGATTCAAATATAAGGATTTAACGAGGATTTGAATAAATTTAAACATTGTTAGTGAATATAAGTTGTGACTGGGACATTATTTTGTCTTCAGAAATACCTTTACCATTCTCCATATTATGCGCTCTTATCTGTCGGCAAACATATTACATCCACTATTTGTCAAAGTGTTCTCATTACAAACGACATCTCTCGTGTTGCGTGAAATCCGTCTTCACTCGTAGAGTGTCGGTTTTCGACAGCTCGTAAACAGGCTTAGAAATTGGTAGGTGTAGGGTGGAAGTTGAAATTTGATTGTTGACATCTAGCCATTCGATATAAAAAAGATGGCGTATTAGCCAAGAGCAACAGCCGACCTTCATAATATTTTTTATTACCTGATAATATTGATTCTATTCTTTATAAGTTATATTTAGTTTAGTTTTTTTTCCATATTTTTTTAAACTATTTTTGGTATAGTAAAAATTTAAGCAATAATAATATTGTATTACAATAAAATTTAATTATATGTGTACTTGATGTGTGTATATATGTATAGTACATGGTAAATAAAAAATATTATCTGAATCAAAGTTTTGTACAGGTTAGTATATAATATTATTATACTTTAATTGACTGCTGTAGTCACAATATAATACAATGTATACTATTTATAATAAATAATAGTATTATACAAATATTTAAAAAGATGTTCAACTTTGGATTCATAGTTATGATAAAACAATTTCATGAATCTGTAGTGTAGAACTCATTAATGGTTTCTATTTTTCTGAAATTTCTTTCCATTTTTTAAAGCACTGAATGTTTTTTACATCTGTAATTTAAGTATTTTTTTCAGGGATTATATCTATATGTACTGAAATTTCTTTGAATACATGGTATTTATTTACTTTTTTTACTTTTATATTCTACATAGTACAAATAATATAGATAAAATACCTTTGTCCACAGTATCCAAATGTTTATTGCATTCTGAAAAATATATTAAATTAGAGAAAAATAATAAGTAATTTAATTATTTATGTTTAATTATAGTTTAAAGATCACTGCTACTTCAACTGAAATTGATATCCAACAATCAAAGAATGGCTACGTTTACAGGTGGTTCAGGACCTTCCAGGCAAAGATCTCTCAAGGATCGACTTCGAGAAGGAATCACAGGCAGCTTTAATTGGCAGTAAGTACAAAAATAAATAGATTAAAAATCCATAGCAATCCAATGAACTTCATTTATTCCAGGTAAGTGGTTAAAATATATATTGTGTGTTTTTACAATTTGTTTTAACGAATAGATTTGGTGTGTTAACCTCCGATTATACATTAAGCTTGCATCGGTATTATGGTGGTTAAAAAAAATACATTATTCTGTAACAGATTGTTTTCTTCTGTAACGGAAAGGAAGTGAAAACTATAAATCATGTAGGAAATATTTGTTTTTATCTGAGCCCTTAAAAAGAAAATTGCCGCTAGGAATCGATACTTACACACACACTCCAACAATGACATGTGACTGTTATTTATGACTTTGAGGGTCTGCTTCAAAATATTTTTCTTTCTTCTCAACGTGTACCTTTATTCCATTTTAGTTTAATGTTAGGTATGTTTAAATACTGTAAAGATTATAATATGAGTATAAAATGGCCATTTTGGATTTAGAATATATGTTGCGTTCATTAAATGTATGGTACAAGTTGATAAAATGACTAAACTATTCAACTGTTTAGTTTACTTTAATAAAGCAATAAAAAGTGTTTGGAAAAATTATTGTAATTTAATGATTTTGGTTTTTATTCAAGATATTTGTTGTATTTAATGAAAAGTGGCAATTAGGTAAATTAAAAATTAAGCTATGTGGTGTAGCATACTGTAGTGATTTTCTGATTAAATATCCTATATTATTAAAATTTATATACTAAATAATTACGTCAAATGTTGATTAATTAGATCAATTTGACAATTATATTCACAATGTTATAGCATTTTCCTATAATAGGTTATAAATTAATCCTTACTATAATATAATCTATTCATTACTTATAAGTTATTATATTATACTACTAATGTTTATAATTGATTAATTTTAACTAGGTATAATATTTTAATTTTTTTTGAAATTTTGTTAGTTAAATCTTATGCATTATTTAATAGAAAATAATTTCGAATACTTTTTCAATTCTTAATCCTATATACGGATTAAATAAGCATCTTGTTATATTTTACATTTTTACAGTTTTACTTTGTACGTTTTCCCCCATAACAAATTATTTATTGTTTTTGAACAACAAATCCTGTTCAGATAGATATTCTGTGTACGACTTCTGATTTTCTACCCTTTCAAACGACACCGAAAACATTAAAGACTGTAATAAAATTTTATTACCAATTGAAATGTCACCAAAAGGTCAGAAGAAAAGGCTTTCACACCAATGCGTTTAGAGAATGTACAATTATATATAAATGTATATTTCATGTCGTTTTTGACAACAAGTCATCTCAAGAAAAGACTAAATAAACTAAATAAAATATTTATCTTATTAATATTATTAAAAACGACAATCTCCAACTTGTTATTGTCCATTGTTTTCCAGATAAATTATTTGTGAAATCGATCGTGGTTGGAATTCAATAGTTAGATACTTAGATTGTGCAAATAGATATGGCAGTGTCCAGAAACACGTGCATAGAGTACATACCAATTTTCAAACTGTATAATATAATTGCATCAGCGTCTAGTTGCTTATAATAGGTACGTGATAGTTTGGGACGCTATGTTTCTTGTTTATAGTTTGGTGATAATAAAACTATAACTTAAAAAATGACGAAGTTTTTTAATATATACATACTATAATTATTATATTATAGATATAGGTAAATATCGTTTGAATTATTTTATGTAAATTGTATATGTAAATAATTTAATATTCTTAATTCAACTAATGAACAGAAAATATACAACAAACAACTAATATGAATACTAAAATAAAAACATTTATTTAATATATATTTAATGATTATTTGTTTTTAAAGCTTATTAATTCAGGTGTTATGTGTTAAAATATAAAATAAAAACTAGTGTAAATACACTATTATAATTAATAGGTATTATATACTCAAATTAATTGCCATATTATGTACCTATATAATACACTGAAAATTCACTAAAATATTATAACAATTAATTTTATAATTAAGCTGATAAAAATATGTAGTTGTCACTAATTAAACAATATAAATTTGTAAATAACAATTTAATTAAATCATTTACTACTTTTGTTTCATAACAATACAGTTCAAATATATGTTAATTACTTAATAAACTAAACAAATTAAAAAAGTACTATTAAAATGATCTTTCAGTTAATATTGCAGTAAAATCAATAATTACTATCATGGATATTATATGCCATGTAATATGCTATCAATTATGATATATTTTATATAAAAATAAAAGTAGTATTTAATATTTCCCTCCAATATTAAAAACACCATAAATCATAATATATTTATTTGTTAATCATACGTCATTAAACTGGTGATCTTGGCCTGGGTGAGGGTTGGGGGGGGGCTAATCAAAAGTGATTCAGCCAAGTAAAAAAACCCTATTGAGCTGCTTGGAGTGCAGTATAAATAACGATTGTGTAGTGTAACTGAAAAACAACCAGTAATGTAGCATTATACTAGTATACAATAATAGCGTTTAAGATTATCGCTTATAGTTTCATTATAACTTGGAAATGTAAAGAAGAAACTTTAGATTTTCAACTTTTTACCTTTTCCATCTCGTAGACTTAAATTAAAAGCTTTGAAACGTGTTTTTTGTTTTAGTTTTTACTATACCTTTATACGTTTCGTAACTTACCGCACTACTAAAGGTATAGCTTTTAAAATACATCATTATTTGAAAATTGAAACCCATAAACATTCATGTTAATTTCCTTTAGCTAGTGAGGTTTAAAATATTTACTTCTAAAACTTATACTATGAAACGGTGAAATAATAAAATAAGCTGTGTTCATATTCAAAACATGTACCTGCTATTAAATTTACTTTAACACCACTGATTGGTAAAAGTTTTTGAAGAAAAAATTGTAGTATAAGAATGTATTACTTTAAATCGTGTTTGTTACATACAATTATATACATTTGTACACAAAGTGACATATGTAATCAATCAGTTATCATGTTAATATGTTATACATGCAAATTTTTATTATAGATTTGTAATATAAAGATAATTATAACCATACATCCTGAAACATTAGTTAGGTTAACTTATGATTTAGAACGGAAAAATAATTGTCCAAGTAATTTATATGTATCTAAAGTAAATCAATCATCAACTATTTTATGTTAAAATAAATTTAAAACATTTAACAAGCATTGGGCATTTAACAGAAAAGTTAAATCATAAAACTTATTTCATAACTTTTTAAGTAGATGTTCTCTTGCTTTACATAAAAACAATAGAATAATAGAAAAAATGTAATCATATTGTTTCAATAGTTAACCTGATTCCCACGGCAACTGTATAGAATTAAATTGAGCAATCAGCCAATATCCCTGCTATAACCTTTTCTGTAATACACTTAATGTATTATATACTTATATATCTAGGTACTATACATATATGAGCTTATTGATTGATGTGAACACTATAGTATTTTCAAATAGGTTGGTATCCACGAAAATTATCCTTGCTATTATTCGAGTAAAACAATAAATTAAACATGTTTAAGTGTTCAAATTCAATTAAGTACAATGCCGGTATCAAAGGTCTTCTAGCTCAATGATAAACAGCCATATTTGTAATGTTGATGTCGGGTTTTGTCTGAAGGTTATTCTATGTTTGTTTTTTGTTGTTTTAAAGTCATATAATATACGTTGATGGATCATTGCAATTAAGGCTGGAATTAGTTGCTTTGCACTCCTATCCGTCTTGACAGTATACGAGTAATTTTTTTCTCCACCGGCTATTCAATTAATATCACGGTGTTGAGAGTTCAATATAATATTTCTTATAGCAAACAACGACACCTGAGTAGTGAAATGTACATACGTAATAAAACATAAAATATTGTTTGAAAAAATGTTATTTGGTGGCCTTTGATCTATAATATATAGGTTGAGAGGTCTGAGACATTAAAAAAAAAAAAACTAGAATTATGTTATAACATCAACAGTTATTGAATTCATCTAGATTCTAGGTAGTATAAATTTAAAAATATTATACGTCATAGTCATTTCAAATTGTTCTCAGTAAAATAAGGTATTAAAATGTTTGTCACCTAACACGGTAAACTTGGCATAACATGTTCTCTGTGCGCAAGTTTACCTTGGTCCCTATATACTAAGGCACCAATTAAAAATAAAATACAAGAATAAAATAAATACGTTTGTTACTTTTACAGATACTCTTTTTCCGTAGAATATGCAATTTTAACCTAGATTTAACCTAAGATATATTATATATTAGTAAACAGAGGAACTAGAAATAAGTTTGAATATTTTCATTTTAGAATCTTTTTTATGAGATTATATTATACCTACTTAGTTATAGGTTCAATTTTAGAATTTTAAGCGGAACGATGAATGTATGATTTTGCAATGATGTGTGTTATTTATTTTTATTTTTTGTGTCCGTGTACATTGTACAAGATAAAAAGTTGAAATAATGCTTCGATTTCAAACTTCAGTATCTTTTTCGATTGGAAAGTGAATTTATAGTTGGTGCATTGGGGAGGTCAAAATTTAAAATTTCCAGTAGTTTCCAAAAGCGCCTGAAAAAAAACAAAAAAAAAATTAAGGAAAAATGTTCTATTAACATTAGTTTTTTAATTTCAACTTATAATTTTGAAAAAGTTCTTAAAAACATGAATATTCAATACGATATTTCTCATAAGTTTGTCTAACTGCATCAAAAAAAAAAAATGTCGACTGGAAATTTAAACTAAATTTTTATGAACGTTTGATGTTAAAATACTTACAACATTGGATATACACTCGATTTCTCGTGGATTGATTTTCTTATTTTATTGCAATTCAAAAACGAATAACCTTAGATATTGAAAAAGTTCACCATAGGTTTATTTTATTACTTTCTATACTTGATACAATTTTCAAAATATTTTGACCTTGAGTTTTTTACGAATATTAAAATTTTTTTTAGTATTTTACATTTTCTATGGATGTCAATAAAATTTCCTTTGTCAAGTTAAAAAGTTCGCACACATCGTTACAAAATCAGTTTAAAAATATTAAAATATAAAGTAAAAATTTTTTTGTAAGCTTTTAAAGTTTAAATTTTGACAAAATTTATCAAATTGAGAATATACAAATTATTTTGTAGTTAAAAACGTGTAAAATATTCAATTTTCATAGCTGAGAATTTAAAATTTAAAATGAGATTCCACATAAGTAGTTTATTTTATAACCAATATATATAAACATTAAACATAGTTTTTTTAATAGTTATTTTAAGTTTAAATTTGGACGAAATTACATATTTTAAACCAAGAATAAAAATTTTAGTTATTTTACTGTAATTCAAAGCTATTATTCGTGGGTACTCACTGCTCTTACTTAGAGTAGGCATAATATTATATTTATACACACAATGACAATTTCAATGAAATTTTTTCGATAAAAATGAATTTAACCTATTGTACTATTGTAGTTCTATTGTTTAATAGTAAAATAAATCACCTTAAGATGATGTCAGTATGCCACATTGTCACAACTGCATGTGTTGTATCCGTCTTACAAACGTTCAACATAGCAAAAATTGTTTTACATGGGATAGAATCACTCAGGCCGAAGTCCAAACCAAGGAACCAAATTTTCATACTATTATAGGAGAACATTCACTGTGCAACATCGTTTTTATTTTTTTGATATTACAAATACAAGAAAAGCTCTTATTGTATAAACATTTACAATTTGAATAACTTTTTTTTATATTTGTGATATCAAAAAAAATTAAAAATTATGTTGCACAGTAAATGTTCTTCTCTTAATAGTATGAAAATTTGGTTGATTGGCTTGGACTACAGCCTGAGTGATTATATCCCACGCAAAACGGTTTTTGCCATATTGTACGTTTTTAAGACGGAGATAACACTTGCAGGTGTGGCGTCCTCTTAATCATAATAATATCATTAAACAAAATAACAAAATATATTTACTTAGTAATATAATAGGCTGTCAGAACGTCTTCACTCAAAATCGTTTTTTGTATATAATGATTTTATAAAATTGAATTAAAATTTAACATATACATTACAATGACTCTCTAGACACCTAATAAACAGTAAACTGTACCCACTTACCTGCTTTTTTTTAAATATTTGATACATTTCTATTTATTTATAAAGTTTTATTGACTTTAAATTTAAAGAAATACATTTTGTACAACTTTTATTAAGTAGGTACTAGTTGTTAGTTATTACTAGAAAATATTTAGTACCTATATTATTTAAAGATAATTATATTTTGAATTATTATTGATATTATTCCTATTTATTTATAAACGCCTGTAAGGTTCAAGTACAGTATAGCTGAATTTACATTAATAGAACTTAACTATACACAAAATGGTATTCATATAGAACGTAATATAATATTAAATGATGGTATCTATAGTAATTTAATAATAACAGATGAGTAAACCTGTAGAGTTAAACATATTTCAATAATATATATTAAGATAACTTGACTTATCAAAAGTATATGACTGATATTCTATCTCCATGATATTTCAGGACAAATGCACTAAGCCAACGGACTACTGACTGTTTTTATTTTGATTTAGTTGTCTTTGAATTTTTGTTTATTTTTATTATCAAAAAATGGGGTAGTAATAATACATATACCT
>PVMI01081425.1:0-11631 GCA_008528875.1 Aulacorthum solani
TACTATCACAGTTTTTCTTATAGATTTAATGTTCAAATTTGGATGAAATTAGATATTTAAAAATATTATTCGAGGATACTTAAAGCTTTTAAAGTATATTATTATATTTTATATACGTGCAATCAGATATGACATTTTCAAATACAATGTTTTCGGCAAAAAATAATTCTACCTACTATTTTACCTAGGTACTACAATTTCAGGGACCGGGTGGCAGTATTGTGATACAATTTCAGCCCGTTCCTTGTTTTCTTTGAACAAAAAAAAAGGTATTATAATGTCTAATAGTATTATAAATTTTCTTAGTGGCAATATAATATCATAAAATCTATTTAGTAATATGTATAGCAGGATCGCAGAATAGTTCTTCGTATGCAATGATTTTATATCATAGAATTCACATTTTACACATTCATTACAGTGACCCCCCACTCGACACCTACTGCATGTACACAAAAGCGGTACCTACCCACTTGCAGTTGTTTTTTGTATGATATCGTGATACTAATTCGCTGTGCAATCGTGTTATGGTTTTTCAAATAAAAAAATTAAAATGCAGTGCGCAATTGTTCTGTAGGTACCCGTGTTTCCCTGCGACTTTCGTAGATTAGATCGAGTTGTGTTATTCTATCTACATAATTTTATTACGAATCGCCCTTTTTACGAACTGCTATTCTCCGGCCGCTTAGACCTATTTATCAGTACATTACTAAAATAGTTTTTAGAATAAAATAATAAGTAATTAAGTATGTTAGTTTTTGTAAAATACATTTATATAGTGTGGAGGTGTGTTTGATTATTCTTAAGTATTAAGGATATTGCATTGCATGCACACATTTAAATAGTTTATAATATAGTTCAGTATTAATGGCAAGAGAGCAAATAAAATAAAATATACCTTCAAATTGGTTTTTAAGTATCTATATGATTTCAAAATTCAAATTGAGCATAATTTTCTTTCACTTATGGTAAAAAAAATGTGGCAATTATCTGTATTTCAAAAAACAAAAATGCTGTCCTGGATGTTTACCAACAATGATTTATTTGTTATAATTTATAAACAGTTGGAAAATATAGAGCTATAAAGCTAATAAGAACATCGTATTAATATTTATTTACTCATTAAAAATGAAATATTTGTCGCTTATTGTTTATTATTATCTATACGTAGGTACCTACACTCGTACCTCGTACGAACCTTATCAATGAATTAAAATTTATCAATGTACCTAAAATTTTAAAAACATTGCAATTAACCAGCAGCTGCACGGGATGCTATAGCACCTAGTATACCTACTAAAGTGAAGTATACTTCGCCCATTATCCTCCTATTAAATATTATATCAGTACATAAGTAGGTACCTATATTAATTTATATTGATCTCCATACGCCTGTATACCTATATGATATATAAATGTTAGTATGTATTTATACTTTATAGTAGTATATACATTATACCTGTATGTAAGCACAATCTTAGTAATAATGTGTGGTAAACAGATTGTTGGATGTCGACACGTGGTGGACTCGCGAAGAAAAATTCGACGTGGTATCGTGTCTGAACCTGTTGGACCGGTGTAGCAATCCGGCAAAGCTTTTAGATGAAATGAAAAAAGCGTTGAAACCCAACGGCAGGATCGTCGTGGCGCTGGTGTTGCCGTACAAACCCTACGACGAATTTGGTGAGTACAGAAACCCTGCTATTTTAATAAATAATAGTATGAATAGTTGATAATTGCATGAACAATTTGTTAATTTAATGGTTCGATAAAATATTATGGACCAATTGTAGGCCCCTACATCGTGTTTAAGGGACCATTAACTTACCATCATTAACATCTTTAATGATTGTTCGTGCATTATAAAAGTTTAAGAATTAAGTAGATAAGTATTTTATTTACTCGAGCCCAGTGGTTCATAGGTACACTATATAGCCGTATAGGATTTAATTTCTGGTGGGAGGGTGGGCTGAGAGTTTTGAACCCACTGGGTTCTACGATACTGCTTGAGTCGGTATCTTTACACTAGGTATATAATCTTTAAAAATACCTAGGTTCTTGTACTAGGTAAAATTAATTAGGGGTCTCTACATTTTTTTAAAACTTATGTGTATACTTACTAAAATTTTAAATTTGGTATGAGTTCTACTTTACTATATAAGAGTTAAATTTAAGAAAGGGCCCGACAGTGGTAATCGGGCTCAGGGTGTTACTATTGGTTTATAACACCCTGGATCAGTACACCCCCGTAGATAATTACTACAGACCTACTTGAAATCTATAATATAATTATAATACTAAAATTGATAAATTATATCAAAACAATATCAATTAGCTATTGCCAAAAATGATATCTCATATTATAATTTTTGTATATCTTTCTACAGTTCTACACTCTTAAATTATAATACATGTATGCGATGGGAATCCTTCTGGTCTATTGCAACGTTAAATGGGAATGAGGTGGAATTTTGGGAAGGTTCTTGTATGCCATTAATAGTTATGCTCTATCGACTATTAATGTAATATTATGTATAAATTATTTATACATGTGATTGTAAAAACATTTAAACGCTTATTTACATATTAATCTCGGTAAGCTAGCACATTGTTATCCAAGGGTTAATTGTTGTAAGCATGTTAGCGGGGTGTCAGAGTAGCAGGAATACCTAGCAGCCATCGCATGACAGCCATGACTAATGAATTATGATGTAGGTACATTATACATCTTATATACTAAAAACGAAATTTAAATTTATGTTGACTTATGAGTAGCGAACATAACAATGTGATACTTTTTAGTGCAATAAAATCCGTGCTCTAATCAGTCCAATCATGAGTTTATGTATCTATGGCTTATGCTGCAAGGAAATAATATTATAATTAATAATGATATTATATCTCGTACCTACTATATTGTAAACAGGTTCTGCGGAACCGGAACAAAAGTTACCGATTACTGGCGTAACGTTCGAGGAACAGGTGTGTTCCGCGGTGCACGACGTGTTCGAACCGTCCGGACTGGAAGTTCTTTGCTGGACAAGACTCCCGTACCTGTGCGAGGGCGACCTGAGCCAGGACTATTATTGGCTGCACGACGCCGTCTTTGTGATGTCAGCGAAAACGCCTCCGCAAGTCGTCGAGAACGCATAGCACTCCACAATCATGGAGACAGTACAGGGTGATTCTTTTGTCATCGCAATGTTAGTGTATTACTACAGATTATATACAATTTTAAAAATTCTGTGATATTATTACAGTCATTTTAATCGGTGAATTTGTGTGTTTTTGAATATTTTTTTTTTTTATATTAATAAAAAGAAAACACCCTGTACATAATATATTATAATTTGATACACTCAAATTCACCCTCATACAGGGATATTACTATTGTCTTCGGGTAAAATTAATTGTTGGAAAGATATAATAAAAACTCAATTGTGTATGTTTAATATTAAGTTTAATTTTTTTTTTTTGAATTTAACGTTCAAACTACAGTATAAATTAATCACACACATTTTTTTTCATACATCAGATATAAAACTGCTTAAGACTACATAATATTATGTCGCAAATACATAATCATTATCATAATATAACAATAAGTGTACCTACCTACCTATTATACCTATGTAATAATTTATACGTACGACATTAGGGCATCGTTCAAATGTCGGGTACGAAATTGGCAGGGATTGCATGAGAACCGAAATAACTTATAATATGGAAGTCCCCACCAAGATACGCGGAACAAAATTTGGACGACCCTGCAGTACACATTATGCGGTTTACACAAATAGGAAAATAATATCGAAATCTATGCATCAAATTTTGGATTTTGGTAAAAATTAAAGAATGGATTAGGAAAGATCACAGATACGTTTTTTCTTCAAATAAAGACAACTAAAATATTACCGTACTAGTAAAATAATAGTAGTAAAAATACATTACATTTTAACACACAAATCACATTTACATATTAAATTGTTGGTAATAATATATAATCATTTTTGGAGCTCAACGTAAACATTTTTGTTTACAATTGCCACTCTCTTAGTAAATGAACATTTATTTTAACCATACAATTACAGAATCAAATCAAAATATGACAATTTAAAAAAATAAATCATGGGTACAGTGTTGCCAAATAGTGAAGTTACAAACATATAAAAATGTTCACAGAAAATAACTATTATGATTTTGTTGTTTAAACATCGAGCTTCAATATTTTATTATGTAGGATTGAACAGATAACACAAATTAAGTCCAAGATAAAAGAAGTTTTGGTTAAATTATTAAAAATAAATGTATGGTGGAATACATGGACACAGCAAAAACTATTTAGGTATAATCATAAAAAAAAATATCTTTTGTACATTAAGATAATTTCAAACTCTGTTTTAGATGTTTAAACAATCAACAATCATTGAGCTTTAACCGGAAATCATTATAATATTACACAATATATAGGACTTAGACAACTATGTTGGAACACTTCGTATTGATATGATTAAAAAAAAAATTACATAAAAATAAAATAAAATAAATTATAATAATTCCATGTGATTTTGCAAAATTTTACATTTGCACACTTAAATACAATTTTACATATTTTATGTATTCAAAATTAATAATAATACAAATCAAACATACAGACATCATTAACTATTTTAAGATCCCCAATTCGTATGAAAGATGTTATTGTTGACTAGCGTAGTATAAATGTTTAGGTATATATTAGATGCAACAAATGAAGTGATGTATTTCCCTTAAATTTAGTCTAAAGGTCATAGAGATAGGTTTGACAATCGAATAACTCACTTCATTCGTTGAACCAAGTATACATTTTATGACAGTCATTCTGAGAACAAATTTAACTGTACTAATAAAATAGATAACAAAATTTCTAACCAAAAAAAATAATTTTTAAATCAGTGGGTACTTTAAATAAAATAATAGTACAGTAGATTCTCCTCAGTAACTTAAATCTTGATAATAAGAAATATTTGATAAATTAAATTGGTTCCCTTCACTTAAAGGCTTAAATTTAAGTTACCAAGAGTCGAATGTACTCAAAATATTTTATAATTTTAACCAGTAAACACTTCTGTGATATTTATACTTTTATATTTATATCTGTCCATAAAAAGTTTATATGGGATAAAAAATCCTACTGTTACTTATGACACAAAAGGCTATCATTATTATTGCTGTCTATTAAATGTTTCAAATGGTTAAAACAAGAATAAACATTTATTGATAGCTATTGATATAAAAATTAAAAAATAGTTCCAACAATATTGGATAGATAAAAGGTGTCCAAATGTATACAGGATTTACCCATTGTGATATCTCCTGAGATAATAAATATATCATAAATCTGTTTTTATATTAGTCATAGAGACAAGGAGTACATATATTTGATTTTTTAATTTAATTTATTTCATGATTTATTTTAGTTTATAGTTAAAACGGCAAAAAACTAGTTTTTGTGAGGACGGCGAGTCCCGATAGATGGCTTATGGGTATATTCTCATGGGGCACCCTGTATAAGGTCACTGTAAATATAAATTACTAATTTAGTACCAAATTAAATTAAAAGCAAAATGTTTTTTTGACAAAATAATAATATTAAAAACTTGGGAAAGTGCTTACAGGTTAAATTAATTGGCAACTAAAATAAATTAATAAAATATTGATACAACATAAATATTAAACAGTCAATGTATTATTATTAAAACAAACGATTACTTATAGTAATTATATAATTAGTAAATTATGTAATCGAAATCAAAAAATGAATTAGTTATTTAATGTATACTTAGGTTACTATTATGGCATGAAATGTTTTGAAACTAAACAAAACATAAACATTTGGCAACATTCATTTTGATATCATGCTGACAACATGTATACAAAATAAAAAATTAATAGTTGTTGAATTATAATAATTGAACAAGACGTTAAATTTAAAATAAATAAATATAGGTAAAAACCTCAAACTAGAAGACACTCATAAGGAGACATTAATAAGTTTTAATTTAAATAAAATGGTAAGATCCCTTCAAGTAAACAAACAGATATTCCCATTAATTTTTGGGAAAAATAGGGAATTTTGACTAGATGTAAAAATAAAATAAAAGCAAAGTGATTTTTGAAATTTGATGAAAAAAAGTTGAAAAATGTTTTACTTTTTGCAAGTTGAATACAAACTCTTAATTTTGCTTGTTACGAGACATTGCATCACAGAGATCTTTAAAATTGGCAGCCGAAACTGTTTGATTAGAATTGTCTAAAACAGTTTTTCTTAATCTGGAAAATATTTTAAAATGTAGTTACATTTTTTATGAATTATTAAATTCAATGAAAATTTTTTATATTGTTACCCATGTTTATCTTCATTTTTCCAGCTACTAACAGCAATATGTGGTGGAGGAAGAAACGATCTTAATGACTGAACAAGCTGAATTGTATCGATCAAAGCTGAAAAAGTTTTTAAATTAAAGAACACCAAAATGAAAAAGAATATTAGTGTAAACTGTTCAGAAAACTCAATGAGTATGGCTTTCAAAATAAAATTTAATTTTTTGAATTACAATATTAATTTAGTTAAGAAAAACTACATTAAAAGTATTCTATTTTTAATAAACTTTACTTTTTTGTAATGATTCTGATTGTTTTCCATAAGGCTTACACATGGCTGGTCTCACACATGCTTTCATTCTATTCATATTTTTCATTATTTCTGAAAATGCCCTTATAATTTTTTCTTGGCCAGCTGAAATTTAAAATAAACAGTCATGAAATGTCGTATTCTGTTAAACATGGTTTGAAAACTTGTTTTAAGAAATAAAACATTTGTTAGGTTATTTAAAAGTTTTTTTTTTAACTACAGATGGAGTATTTGTAATCAAGACCTAAAAATTTCAAAACCCGTTACAGAACTCAAAATTACATTGGGCAGTTTAAAACTATTCTTAGAACTAAAACCAAAACCCATAATATTTTAAACAATTTTGAGTTCTGGTGTATACATTAATATAATTACAACATTATTTTATAACATTTAACAGAAAAAATATTAATTAAAATTTCTAAAAGGTTTTTAATAGGGGCTAGAGTAAGAAAATAAAAGTAGCAATAATAGGAAGAGAACAGACATTTCGGAGTAATTTAACATCAGAAGAAGGATAACCTAAAGAATAGACAAGAGAACAAGACAATTTTGCCAGAGGATAGAAGAGACAATGAAAAAGAATGTGATCAAAATCATAACTAGCTTGGGTGAAAATTAAAAGAAATGAATATGTCCAAGACAAAAACAAGAATAAGAAACAATAAGTGATCTGGATATAGTAAGGCCCAAAGCACAGGTGAGGAGAAGTGGTAGGGATGATGTTTCTATGCAAAGAGGCATAACTTGGTGGGCGAGATGACCATTTAGTTTGCAAAGCTTATGAAATGAAGTTATGGTAGATAGGACTAAGAAGGTTTGAAAAATGATTTTTGAAAGTGAAATATCAATCATCGATCCAGTGTGACAATAATTATTTACTGTATATTTTCTTATAACTCTTCATTAACCTTCATTATAACTTATGGGTGACATGATAGTCATCAGGATTTCCAAATTGCCTTTAAATTTATTACAAACGACAATTCTTATATTAATCTTTAAAATAATTAATTAATGTACTAACATTTTAAATATATTATTTAGTCCTATTATAACAGTGCATTCATACTTAAATGTAATACCAGAACTTGCCATTTCTATAATTTTATATCAATTTATTTATAAAACTAAAATAAAATTTTGTAAATGTATGATATATAACAGAATGTATGAGTAACTGTTGCTTATAATTATAGCACTTTTATATTTATAGTACCCACAAAAACTTAAATAAAAGAAATTAATACCTAATATTAATTATCTGGCTATCATGAAGTTAAATTATGTTTTACTTGTATTTTTTAGTATGTTAAATTGTTAAAATGAGGCAAAAACTTAACAAAAAATAAAGAATAATAGTAAATTTAATTTGAGTATCTTCATAGAATAACAAACATTTGGGCCAGCCAAATATTACTCTCCCTAGGCTACACACATGAGATATTATTACAGGCCAAGAACACATGCTTCTAATTGATATATTATCAAAATCAAAATTATAATTATAATCATTCTTACCATCTAAATGACCTTTACGGTTGTCTGAAACCTCAGGCCAAGTTGTGTCATGAGCAGCCATTAGATCTTTATTGTCTAGATTTTCAAGATTGGCCTTTAAAAAATCTGCCAACTTATTGTGCTGTGCTTGTCGAGCACTTACAGTTTTTGGAACCTGCGGTACCTGTATAGGCATTGGATTCGGTATTTCTGGGACTGGATGTGGAGATGGTCCAGTTAGATCGACAGGAGCTGAATGTGGTTGTTGGGGTTGAGTACTAGAAGGTGACAAACCATGAGCACTTAATTGCTGACTAATCATTTGACTCATTGATATACTTGGACTTTCACGGCCAACTGGAATATTTATTCCTAAAAATACAATTCAAAATTAATATTTGAATTGATTAAACCATAGGAATTACCAATGCACTATTAAGATGAAAATTTCCTACCAGAATTTGAAGAGTTCATGTAATTTGACTGTTTAGTATGTTGAGATAAATCTAATTGAGTCTTGTAATAGCGACATGCTGGGTTTGGACAGTTTTGTACAACTTCAATAATAAACTCTTTTTCCATACCAAAGTTCTCACGACCAATTGTATATGAATCCATGACCTATGAATTAGATAATGCAAAAAATAGTACAAAATGTTCACTGTTTAGGTATACATATATATATATATATATATATTTTAGTTATATTGTTAGAAGTATAGATTTAGTTAACTAAAAAATAAAATTAAAAGTAGGAACATAATTTATAAAATCGAAAAATTAAGAAATTATTCTTAGTATTATAGGGTTTGGTTAGAACGTCCATGCTCTCAGATGTGTCATTTAATTGTTCTAACAACCGCTTACCTTGCTTTTTGTTAAGATTAATAAAGTAAGGCAATTTTAAGACTGCAACCAATCATTAGAAACAAAAGTCAAAGAAAAACAATTTAATTGATGGATATATGTAATCAGTTACTGCTTGAGGTTACTCTTATTTCAGACATAGTATAGTTATGAATTTAATTAATGTTTAAAATTAACAATAAATGTGATCTAAAACAAAATAGGTTATTTCACTAAAACATGATACAGACTATTGTGATTATTATTTTTTATTAAATATAAATTTTTATTACCGCTCGAACAGTTCCTTCAACACCCAAATGTAATCCATGTGGACCATTCATATGCTTTAACATTACCGCATTTGCAAAATGTTCATAAGGTAAAATAATTTTACCATTCTCTCGAAGGATTAATCTTGCTTGGCTATCTAATGACACTCTCGAAGCCATCATTCTAAAAAACAAAAATTTAATTTGAATAAGAGAATAATGTTGGTTTATAACTTTTACCATTTCATAAATGTATGTATAATTGTGTGTGGAAAATTATGGTAATTCTAATTAATGTGCATAAAAATACATTTCTTTTATCATATTACATTATAATTATGCAATACATAATATATTATACACCTATTAACATAATAATATGTTATTGACAAAATATACATAAGCGTATTGACATGATAAATAATTTAACATCGGTGCCTGGTAGAAAGGCCAACTGACCTAAGTATATAACCCTCAATAACTGAATATTATAGGGGATAAATTATCATTTTATTCCAAATCAAGCTTTTAGTTAGTTTAGGTTTTAGGTTATTTTCAAACATTTTAATATCTTCTAGGTAATTCTAAAGTGGGTTACTTTAAGTAGTCAACTATTATTAGTTATATCATATTTTTTATGGATACCTGAGAAATACACTAATATTGTTGGTTGTTATATTATTTGTCTGATAAAAATGTTCAGTTACAATACTGAGGATTACGTACAAGCTTACGTTAATTGGCAACATTTGCTTATGAGGAAGACAAATTCAATTTTGTACCAGAAAAATTAGTTTGAAGTTAGGAATACTTTACTTGGCCAGAAAATGTAATTTGTGTCTTAAATACCATTCAACGGAAATTAATTTCGACTAATGGTAATATGAAGTATTTACTATGTAAGAAGTGAGTTATAAGTAGTCTAGGTATCAAGTATAAATGAATTAAAATTATGATGAATAGAATCAACACAATGGAATAATCAAAAACAAAAAGTTGACTTACTGCAAGTAGGAAGCACTGGGCAGTACAGATGAATCTTTCATTTCAGAAAATATTTTCAACAATTCTATGCTGTTCCATCCTTTATTTTGTAGGTACAGTTGGAGCAACATGTACAGTTTTTCCGTCACATAGCCACTAAACGCCGAATTAATGTCAGCCGGAAGTCCTTTAGGAACTATATTTTTCATCGCTTCGGTCAGTGCGATATCCATTTGATTCGTGCTGAAACAAAAAATTNNNTTCACATAGTATCCTTTTTCGAATATTCGACTACGGTCGTTGATGTTGCTGTCCGTACAAAGTTAATCGGCGTCAGGTCAGTATGCCCCGATATTCGTTGATGATAAGCACTAGACAATAAATATACGTTTTGAGTACATCACGTATGGCGGAGCATTATAAAAATTGCTAACCAATTAAATTAATATTCTAAAATGTAATAGCAGGAGTACAAAAAAATACGAGAGAAGACTGATGACTGAGAAGAAGAGCAATTGTTTTATTTTTATTTTTTACTTTTATCAAAAGAGATAACGAAAACGATCGAAACATACACCGTCTATTCCATGCGAATGTAATTCTTCCATGACCTTTTAGGTTATGATCACATCTTGACGTTCTCGAGTAAACACAAAAATTGTTAGCAGGCACTCTTTTCATTCGGCTGTAGCACTTTGTGTAAATTAACGCGACAAAATGGTAAGTTTTATCCTTTTCAATCTTATTCTATTTTGATGGCTTTACTATTTAATTTACACCAATATTAAATCCGATTGATTGCTAAACGAAATGTGCATCGATCGTTTTGAAATTTCGCCTAAAACTGGTACTAACAATTTGTGTTGTTTTTTTTTCGTAGACGAAAGTCAAGTGCTCAGATTTGCGTCTTAAGGACAAGGAATCCCTATTGAAGCAACTCGAAGAGTTGAAACAGGAACTGGCCAATTTGAGGGTTTCCAAAGTTACTGGAGGTACCGCATCGAAACTTTCCCGGATGTAAGCATTAGCATTTATGTTTTATAATTCGCGTTTTAGTCAATTTCAAATCATTGAATAGTATTCAACTCTATATAAATTGTTCAGGAATATAATGTTATTTCATCATTTATATAATTTAAAATTAACAAATTGCCTTGATTTTTAGTCGTGTTGTCCGCAAAGCAATCCTACGTTGTTATGTTGTAATCCATCAAAAACAAAAGGAAGCACTACGAAAAATCTTCAAGGTATGTTTAAATGTTTATATGTAGTGTTAAGTTTTTATAAATTAAATGTTTAAAGTATTTACCTATGCATGATAAAGTTATGAACGTACTATTGTGACCGTTAAAATAC